>ML808057.1:0-12786 GCA_009831015.1 Picea engelmannii
GTGGCCGCGTTGGCTGGGGCCGTGGATGTTTCCCCGTAGGGGTTTTACCACGTGAAAACATCGGTGTATTGATCTTTGATCTGGTTATGTGAGTGGTTACTGAAGGTGTTCGTCCTCTGTTGGAATACCTGTGTTGTCGAACAAATTCGTGGGTCAGTCTAAAATCCCCTAGATGGGTACTTTTTTGCGCATTCTTCTGAGACAAGGTAGTTTTGGTACAACACCCATTCTTTTTCATAAATGTGGGAAGTTGATAGTTCATATACCTACTCCCTCCATTAACCACAATTCTAGAAAAATGGGCAATATGGATTTTTCTTGATTATTAAATTGCCAAGGAAAAATTTCCTTATTAATTTCCTCTCATGCATCATGATCTACCTTGGCAACCCCTTCAGTAGTTATGCAACACTTTCTTTTTTACACTAGTAGCATAAATATTTACACTACCCTTTTAGCAAAATATAGTTACATTTACAAGCTGGGAAAAACAAGGGTATTACATCTCACAATGGGTTGCAAGGTTGGACGAGCATGCCTTGAGAAAACTTGTACTTTGGCAAGACATGCCCAAGTGCCAAAGATCTAGCAAAACAATTTGGCTAAGTATATCAACAATTGTTTTTTGCAACTTGTCTTATTTTTCCTTCCATTATTAAAAGAGTTCATAGAAAAAGGTTCACTCATCTCCATTATAACAGAGTGCCCATTCATCCTCAAATAGATATGCAATGTGTTTCATTAAAACAACAATAACACAGATCTAAAAGAGTATATTCCATTCTAAAATAGGAAATTTAAACAAAAACTATAAAATAAAAATTTTATATGAACACTAACATACACCAAAATACACACATAATAAAGGAAAAAGGAAAGGGATCTTGTTCTAAGTGCCCTTGCAAGGATATATAAGGTTGAGCTATAAATAGACTATAAAGTGGATCTACAAGAAAATGAATACAACGTCATTGAGCTTTTTTTTCCAATGGGAAAATTTCTCCATTATATTGATATCTAATGTATTCTCAAAACAGATTTTACAAAAGCAACCGAAGAGGTTGTTGAAGATAGTGATGCAACTTTCGCCTGTAATGGTCTCGATCATTGAGGGTGGAAAGTTAAAAGATGAGATTAGGAGCCATTAGAATCAGAGAAAACTGCAAGAAAGTTGTCCAGACTAGTAAAGTAAAACAAATTACTATTTGCTAGAAAGGAAAGAAAGATATCAGATATAATGAGACCAAATTTCATATCTTATGAGGCCACCGAGTAGAGAGAAGATGATTTTAGAAAAGAGTTAGGAAATGTGGGGGGGGCTCATGCCCATCTATCCAATGATTATAAGATATGATACCCACTTTTTTCTGGAGACCAGTCTTTGATAGATGGTATGTTGATTCGTTATTCTCTCAGTAGAAGTGTATGTAGCTGATTTTTTTTAAGGCAAGCTGGAGAAGTTTAATTATGTCTTTCCAAGCTGAGAGAGTAATTGCTTGAAGATTTCTCCTATTGTTGAACCACTCAATGATAGTCCTGGAGTCCCCAAGCATCTGGAGTGAGTCAATATGAAGTCTAGAGGCCAAGTATAGTGTGGCCTAGGCACACAATAATTTTGCCCTAGTGTTGGTGCCCGGGCCACAGTTGAAAGTCCATTTGTAAAGTGAATTTTTTGTGATCCTAATCAAACCTCCTACGCCACTCTGTTTGTCATTAGATTGAGCAGCTCCATCGAACCAACCGGTTGGGATGTCCTCTAAGTCAGGGATCTTCTTGTCGTTCTACAATCTTGTCTTGTTAGAATAGAGCTCATTCCAGGTTTTAAGAAAACAAAGTGTTTTGTAAATTGTAGTGCTAGTAGAGGGAAATCCATTTTCAAAAATGGTATTATTTCTGACCAACCAGATAGACCAACAAGCCAGGGAAGAAAGGTGTAAATGGTTGCATTCTCTATGAAACCAAGAATCAAAGCAGTCTGAGAGGCTTGGCCTATTCCACTTGGTTTTGATATTGAAAACCAAAGTAATTTTGTCCCAAACTTTTCTGGAAAATAAAATTGAACCATAAATAGACTATAAAGTCATTGAGCCTAAGTTCCCTTGCAAAGCTATATAAAATTGAACCATAAATAAACTATAAAATAGATCTACATAAAAAAATTAATACAAAGTCATTTAACCATAAATAAACTACAAAGTGGATTTATACACTAAAAAATAAAAAATAATCAAAAAAACAAGAGAAAAGACAAGTAACCAAACAATTTTCCAAAACAACTTGTTTTACACAATAAAATTCAACAACAATTTTGAAAAGCACAATCTTTTAAAAGACGCCTTCCCATAATTAATTTATGGGAAAGAATTCCAAGTGTCTTTATGTTTTCAAGTATATTACATTATATGTTACATCATTATATTGTTAAAAACCACTATGACAAAATGTTGAAGGCATGATATAATTTAAATGTTTTAATTTTGTATTAATTTAAATTTATATTATAATTTAAAAAAAAATGTTATGTTTTTAAAACAATTTATTAATTTAAATTTGTTTAAAATTTAAAATAAATTTAAAAATTTGGAAATTTTACTTATTTTAATAATTGATAAAAAATTATAATAAAATACTTAATTTTAAAACAACTAAATAATTAAAAAATTTAATATGAAATTTTTAAAAATATCGTGGAGAAAATTTTAAATATCACTCTTTACTTTTTATATATATATATATATATATATATATATATATATATATATATATATATATATTCATTTTCTATGTAATATTTTGATTTTGTTATAACCATTTTGATATCTTTATTTTAATAATTTTATAAAAATATTTACTTATAAATTTAACATTTTTTTAATTATAATTTTTTATTTATTTTTAATTTATAACTTTTTATATATATTCCAACCCAAAACAAAGTTTTTCCATACTCCAAAGTTCTAGATATAACCATTCCTTTCATCCCTACTAGTCTCTTGATTCTTACCTTTACTCCTTTCAGTTCCTTAACATATGCCATTGACACAAATTACACCCACACAAAGCATATAAAAACAATAATATGTTCTGTTTAAAAAATGAAAAAAAGAGAGATGATAGAAAAGCACTAGGCTACAACAGATATGAATTTTCTTCGCAAATACGACCTGTAAAGAAGTCCTGAGAAATAAAGGCTTTGTCATCCAATAGAAGAGCTTCTTTAGAGAGCTCATTTGCTACAAAATTTAACTCCCTATATACATGGGTGCACAAGAACCATTCAAAACCATCAAGATGTTCTCAGATCTGTCTCATAATAGGCGCATGAAGATGCATTGCATGGAGCTTTTCCTTTCCAATTCTCCATTCCACCACAACCTTGGAATCCACATGGATTTGAACTTTCCTTAAATTTGATAACTATGACATGACTAGTAAAGCCCAAAGACCAGAGAGTTCCGCTTTTGTGTTTTAACCCCTCCCCGAGGCATACTTAATATTGAAAAAATGGTATTCAAATATATGTAATAACACTCTCACCTCGCATCAAGGAGGATGACCCTGACTTGCACCATCAAAAAATCCCCAGGGGATTCCTTCTAACATAACTGACATGGAATTCGGTCACATTTTTGGCTCACACCCGAATTCCTCTGCTAACTTTAGAATCATGCCAACAACTATCTCTGGAGGTATAAATTTCCCTTGGAAAATGCAAAGGTTCCTTGCCCACAAAATAAAATATGCTAAAAAAAATGGAATAGCTATGTAATCACTCACTGCCTCCTCTTCCTTCCAAGCAGAGAACCAATACTCCAAACATGATGGAGATGGATTAGTGATATGAGACAAAGGAGCGAACATGTTGTGCGTATGAGGATATAACAAAAATATGAGAGACAAACTTTGCCTCCATGTTGCAAATCGGACACCTGTTAGGCCCCACCATACTCGATGGAGACTGTTATCCCAGTTAATAAATTGTTTTTAAGATATAACCAGAAAATATTTTTTATTCTTAAAGGCATGTGCAAATCCCACACTATAGACCACCACCACAATCTTTCATCTGAGAATGTCGCTTTAGGAATGGTAAGATAACCCAATTTAACCGATTAGAGTTCGGTGCACACATTTCTTGACTAGCATAAAGAGTATTCCTCCTCCTCACATAAGCAGACAAAATTTGATTTGAGAATTTCTTTTAATTTGTTCCATTCATCCCTTTTTTCGCATTCCAGACCTAGCTCCTATGCCTTGATCCAATATGTGCACCTTGCAAGATCTTGACCCGGGATCCTCGCATCCCACAAAGAGTAAATTCCTTTGTTTTGAAGAGACGCCACTAACTCATCGAAGATGCTATGAGAATTCCTAGAACCTTCCCAAGGATCCTCGCCTAACCTCAACCTTTTTTTTGTTTCCCACTCTCCATACCATCCAATCCCCGATAAGAGGAAACACATCCACCATAGCTTTCCATATAACTGAACAATTGACTATCAATTTGCGCGGGGATTGACACCATTCTTTGAAAGTTTTTCCTGCAAGATATTTTGAAGCCATAATTCCACCCCATAACATTTTATTTTGGATAAGCCTCTAGAGGCTCTTGGCTGCTAATTCCTTATTGAACCAAAATAAATTTTTGATCCTCCAAGCCCCCAACTCCTTTGGCATTTCCAGACAAGACCACTTCACTAGAGCGATGCCATTGACCTCCTATTTCCCGGACCAGAGGAATTGAAAACATAGTTTCCTTATATTTGGAAAAATGCCTTTCAGAATCTTTACAATAGATTCCCGATACACCAGAACGTTGCTTAGAATAGATTTGATAAGGATGTGGCGACTACCTCTAGAGAGCCAATGGTTCTCCCATGTGGAAATTCTCGTTTGGATCTTTTTCACCAGCCACATCCAATCATCATAAGAATAAGAATTAGGCTTCAATTCAAATCCCAAATACTTTAAACCATCATCTATATTTTTTGAGCAAAGGGAAAAATAGTGTTCAATTGCAAATGAACCTCTTCTCGAATTGAGCATACTGACAAGGAATATTTTGACATATTTATTTGCATTCCATTCATAGAACAAAACAAATCCAGAATGGATTTGATAGATTGTAATTCCTGCACAGAATTGCACCAAAGAGAATAACATCATCCACAAACAATAAATGGGTAAGAAATTATACCATTGTAATCCTTATTCCTTTTAGGAGACGTTTTTTCTTTGCTTCTTAGAGTAGATTACTTAAACCTTCTGCCACTATCATAAAAAGAAAAGGGGACAAAGGGTATCCCTATCGAAGGCCTCTTGAAAACCAGAAAGATGGGGATGGAGAACTGTTGATTAGCACTACAAAGGAAGCATACTCAATACATCACATAACACAATTTACAATATTCAAATTAATCCCCATCTCGATAAGAGCAAGTTGAATGAAAAAACAATTAATTTTATTGTATGCTTTTGAAAGATCTAGCTTCATCACAATGGAAGGAATTTTCTGGGTCTTAATAGAATGTAAGGGTTTTTGGGCCAAAGCTATTGCATCATGGATTTGTCTTTTGTTTAGACAACCAAAAGTTTGTTCCTCCGAGACAATATTGTTGAGAATATGATTAATTTTATTCACAATGATCTTCTATATCAACTTATATATTAGGTGGCAACAAGAGATGGGTATGTAGTCTTCAAAAGACACAACATCTTGCTTCTTAGGGATCAATACAGGGAAAGTCTCATTTAGGGAACTTAAGACTTTGCTCGAACTTTGAGATTCGAGAACAACCTTGAGCAAGTCTTCTTTGATCAAATAAAAAAAGTCCAAGAAGAATTTGACGGTAAGACCATAGGAACCCAAGCTTTTTCTCTTTTGGAAAGATGTAAGGTTAAATAGGATTTCACCTTCTGATATCACCATTTGAAGTGACTCATTCATTTCTTCAGAGAACGAGCGTGGAAAAATATAGACCACCTTTAAAAATTCCAATATGGGATAGCTCATCCGAGCCTTGAAAAGACAAGGGTAAATTATTTTCTTGGCTTCAGCTATTTCAGAATGAGAAGAATCTGCCACCCCATTTTGATCCTTTATTCCCGAGATGGTGTTCAGGTTTTTTCTGGGCTAATATTTTATGGGCATCCTTGACCCCATGCGCATTTAGGGAGACCACAATGATTGGAGAACTTTGACCTGGGCTTTCCCCACTCCAAGGTCTCGGATGATGGTGGTTTGTTTTCCTTCTTTGATATCCTTTTTGGCTTGTACTTGTGCTAAGGAAATAAGCGATTTCCTTCCCGCCTGACTATCGAAGGACTTATCAAAGGCTAGACCCCTTGATCGTTCTTCCACCAACCCCATCTTGACTTTCGAACATAGCAGATAATCAGGCTTAAGTGAGGGCTTGGAGAAGGGGCTACACGTTGAGTCATCAGATGTAGACAAGGGGGATGAGTAGACTGACCCCACCAGGGGAATCTTCTTAGGTTGACCGTCATTATGTTCCTCAAGACGAATAAGGCAAGGGTCTCTTACCTGCAAAAGGTCATTTTCCTTAATAGTGAGGCAAGAGGAGGGGGGAGCATCTTTTTTCAACTCAGCATGGGAAGGGCAATGAAAACCACAAGGGGAATTTGTCTCAACATGAGAAAGAGAGGGAATAGGAGAACACTAAAGGAGAGACTTACCCGACAAAGTGACTAGAGGGTCCTTGGAGATAGATCCATCGGTCACCTTGAACTTGCAGACCTCAGAAAAAAGCCCGAGACTTCATGCACGTTCGCCTCGTTGATGCTTCCGACACCTTTTGACACCGCCTTTTTTTCCACGATTTCCTAAATGGGGGGAATTAAGAAGAAGGCTCGCGGCACTGCGCCTGTAGATGGCCAACTTCATGACATCTAAAGAAACGAAAAGGAGCCTGCTAATAGTCAATCCGCTACACCCAATTGAACTCTCCCCATACTAGCTCTATTTCATTTAACAGACCCTCCTTCAAGTCAACTTCCATGTGCACCCATGCCCACCTTCTATCAATTGTTTTTTCCTAATTAGGCTCACAACCGAGATAAGTCGTGATAGAATTCCAAATTGCAATCAACACCTCCTCTTGCCAAAATACCAGAGGTAGATTTGGAAGAATCGCCCAGACTTTAGCATGAGAAAAGGATTCGCGAGCAGGGTCAAAACTAATGGCCCGTTCCTTGAGCACCAGGCCAGAGGGCCCCCAACCCCACAAATGGCTAAACATTTCTCCCAAGTCCTCCTTTGATCGAAATTTGAAACAAATCCACCCTCTCACCAAGGTATGGAATTCCCGTTGGTAGCCTAAGATTTATGTCAAGTTCTCATTGAGCCACCCCCACAAAGCCAAAGGGTTCATTGTCTTCCCACAAAATCTCCCCACTATAGTTTTCCCCAACATTTTAGGGATGACACCTAACTCCACATCCAACCCAACGACCGTTTTCTTATGCGGTCTTTTGGCTTTCCAACACCTTCCTTTCAGTGTAGTCTTGTTTGGCCTCCTCTCCTCTTTTGCTCCTTCTTCACTCCTTCTCCAAAAGACTCAAGAGCACTAGATCTATGAATATCCACACAAGCCATTGCATTAGAGCGCGAAGGAGAAAAATGACGATGAGAATGCTTGGCAACTCCTTCCCTAGGATTTTGGGATTTGACACTGCACCAACTTTATAATGGCCTCCTTTGTACCTACATCGGGGACCCCCACTTGAGAAGAGATCCCACCACCCTTGGGAACCACCCCAGACGGATCCATGCCCGATGGTTGATCAAACAATCCATAACCAACTTTGGAAACCCCCCTCCTGCTCTATTGCAGGCTTACGAAGTCCTGGTCCATTAAAAGATCTCCTCCAAAGTCTTGACGTCATCCTTGAAATCTAACAAGACATCCTTCATTCGTCGATGAGCAATATCCAGCATGCTACGCAACATTGAATGCTACAGAAGGTGGAATATAGGCCGTCAGATCTTCCACCTACCGCAACATTCAATGTTGCGTAGCAGGCTAGATATTGCTCGCCTCATTTGTCGACCCCGCAAGCGATTAAATACTCCTATTGAATCTTGCATGGCCCTAACTGTCATCCATTTCCTGCTTTTGTTTGCTAAGCCCTATTGTAGCTCATGAACCCGACTACCTCTACCCTCATAGAACGAGAGCCGAGTCGAGCCACGCACTAGGGGTTTTTACAACATTCGATAACACCATTTACTTGTGGGGAGGGGTTGATCTATACATACATACATACATACATACAATAATTGACTTAATGTCATCTTTGTTTAATCAATGGAAATATGAAACATTAATATGATCAAAAATTTTGATGCGATGACAGCTAGATTCGTTGAATTCGTAAGCTAAAAGAAATGGAGATTTTGTATTATGTACCAAATTACTAAACAATTTAATAACTAAAATATAAAAAAATGTGGGATAAGATGGACGTGACGAGTGCTGACAAGCTAGGGAAGGTTTCGAAACAGGCGCCTGCCTTTTTCCCAAAACCGTGTTTTCTACGGTATTCTTTTCATGAGCAAAACCACACTTACCACCAGAAAGCGCCCACAAACAAATGAAAAACCAGACTGGATTCCTGACACCCGCCGATAGAATGAATTATGTGTTTGTATCCTATTCCGGTGGTCTTGGTTTTATACGGTATTGCCTTCCCTGCTTGTTGGTGTTGTGGATAACCTACACAGCTATATATATACGTAACTAAATCTCAAAATCTCAAGTGCAATCTCAGTCTGCAATTTCACAATTCTACTTGTTGTTCGTTTTGTTTGCTATAAATCTAAATCCAAAGAAAGAAAGAAAGAAATATGAGTTCTATTTCAAAGAGGGCTTCTTGTATGGCGGCTGTGGGAGCCATTCAGGGTTTCAGATTCTTCACAGATCAGCGGGCCTTCCATTTCATGAAGCTACTAATAACGCCCAAGTCATTACCTATTTCTCTTAATTCATTTGGGCTTGCTTCTGCCACTGGCGTTGGCGCTGCAGCTGTTGCCCTGAAATCGGCTATAGTGCTTCTTCTGCTTCTGAAGCGAATATGAATCCTCAAGAAGCGGCAGCAAAATCAAAGAAAGCAGAATTAAAGGATGAGTCATTGAGATGCGTGATGTATCTCAGCTGCTGGGCTCCAAACTGAAATTGAAATACAGTTCAACTCGGTCAGGATAGAGAGGAATAGGGAAAGGATCGATCACCTGCTGGTGCAGCAGCTTGATGGCCGCCCAACCGCCGGAATATAAGTTGTATATTATGATTGTAATTTTATGAGTTCAACTAACAAATTGAATGCAATTTTGGTAGTAGAGGTAATGATCTCTTTTTATTTCGATCTCTCGTTTTGAGCCTGTGCCATTTCGATTCATTTCACTATTAAACTACATGGCAACTAAGATACTTATGTAACCTCCTCTTCATCCGCTTCCTCTGACCTTCCACAAGTATTGCAATCCCAGGTCGGTAACCGCCTGGATTGTTTGTAGGACTGTCTTTTGATCTGATAATTAATATTGTTTTCTAGGTTTCGATTTCTACCCAAATGAATCAAGTTTGCTTGAACCACACAGAAAGCAAATTGCAAGAAATAAATCTGAGAATAACTTAAGGAATTCAGACCATATGATTGAATGGAAATTCAAGGAGAAATTATACGCAGGGCAAAGGCAACTTCTATCCATCCCATAACCCAATTTACTTTCGTTGATTAGAACCACAAAGGAAGCAAACTCAATACATCCCATAATCCAATTTACAGTATTCAAATTCATCCCCATCTTGATAAGAGAGAGTCGAATGAAAACGCAATTGACTTTATCGTATGCTTTTGCAAGATCTAACTTCATCACGATGGAAGGAATTTTTTGGGTCTTAATAGAATGTAAGGCTTCATGGACCAAAGCTAATACATTGTGGATTTGTCTTTTGTTTAGAAAACCAAACTATTCCTCCGAGATAATATTGTTGAGAATAGGCTTAAGTCTATTTGCGATGATCTTCGATATCAACTTATATATCAGGTTGCAACAAGAGATGGGCATGTAGTCTTCAAAAGACACAACATCTTGCTTCTTAGGGATCAATACGAGGAAAGTCTCATTTAGGGAATTTAAGACTTTCCCTGAACTCTGAGATTCAAGAACAACCTTGAGCAAGTCTTCTTTGATCAAATTGAAAAATCCCAGGAAGAATTCAACTATGAGACCATTGGAACCCAAGCTTTTACTCTTTTGGAAAGACGTAAGAGTAGATAGGATTTCACCTTTTGAGATCGCCACCTGAAGCGACTAATTCATTTCTTTAGAGAATGAGAGTGGAAAAAGATCGACCACCTTTAAAACTTCCAATATGGGACAACCCACCAGAGCCTTGAAAAGATGAGGTTACAAATTTTTCCCAGCTTCAGCGATTTCCGAATGAGAAGAAGTCGTCCCCCCTTTTTGATCCTTTATTCCCGAGATGGTGTTCAGGTTTTTTTATGGCTAATATTTTCTGGGCAACGCTGGCCCCACGTGCGTTTAGGGAGACCACAATCATTGGAGAACTTTGACCAAGGCTTTCCCTGCTCTAAGGTCTCGGATGATGGTGGTTTGTTTTCCTTCATTGATATTCTTTTTGGCTTGTACTTATGCTAAGGAAATAAGTGATTTCCTTCACCCCTAACCACTGGGGGCCTTATAAAAGGCTAGACCCCTCAACTGACCTTCCTCCAACCCCATCTTGACTTTCAAACGTAACAAATAATAAGAATTAGGCGAGGGTTTGGAGAAGGGGCTACATGTTGAGTCATTAGATGGAGATAGGGGGGATGAATAGACTGACCCCACCGGGGGAAACTTCTTAGGTTCACTATCATTAGGGTCCTTACGACGAATAAGGCAAGGTTCTATTACCTATGAAAGGTCCTTTACCTGAAGAGTGAGACAGGAGGAGGGGGGAAGAACATCTTTTGTCAACTCTACATGAGAAGGGCGTTGAAAATCACAAAGGGAAGTTGTCTCAACATGAGCACGAGGGGGAATAGGAGAACACTAAAGAGGAGATTTACTCGACAAAGTGACTGGAGGGTCCTTGGAGATAGATCCATCGGTCTCCTTGAACTTTCTGATCTCAGAAAAAAGATCTGAGACTTCATGCACGTTCGCCTCCTTCGTACTTCCGACACCGGGTTTTTTTCCCATGATTTCCTAAAGGGGGGAATTGAGAAGAAGGCTTGCGACACCGCGCCTGCAGAGGGTCGACTTCGTGACATCCAAAGAAGTGAAAAAGAACCTACCAATAGTCAATCCGCAACACCCAACTGAACTGTCCGCATACTAGCTCTATTTCTTCTAATGTGCCCTCCTTCAGTTCAACTTCCACATGCACCCATGCCCACCTCCTGTTAGTTTTTTTTGTCGCAATTAGGCTCACAATCGAGATACGTCCCTATTGAAATCCCAATTGCAACCAACACCTCCTCTTGCCAAAACACCAGAGGCAGATTCGACAGAATCGCCTAGACTTTAGCATGAGAAAAGGATTTGCGAGCATGGTCAAAACTGATGGCCCATTCCTTGAGCACCAGGCCAGAGGGCCCCCAACCCCACGAACAACTAAATATTTATCCCAAGTCCTCCTTTTATCAAATTTGAAACAAATCCTCCCTCTTGCCAAGGTATGGAATTCCGACCGATAGCCTAAGATTTATGCCCAGTTCTTGTCGAGCTACCCCTGCATAGCCAAATGATTCATCGTATTCCCACAAAATCTCCCAATTGCAGTTTTCCCCATCATTTCAAGGATGGCCCCTAACTCCACATCCACCTTGATGACCATTTTCTTACGCGATCTTTTGGCTTTCCAACACCTTCCTTTCAGTGTGGTCTTCTTTGGCCTCCCCTCCTCTTTTTCTCCTTCTTGAGAAAAGTCGAGAGCACCAAATCTATGAATATCCGCACAAGTCATTGCATCAGAGCACGAAGGAGAAGAGTGACAATGAGAATGCATGGGAACTCCTTCCCTAGGATTTGGGAGTTGAGACTGCACCAACTTCCAAGTGACGAGCAATAACAAGCTTGCTACACAACATTCAATGTTGCGACAACTGGTATATACATCGTTGGCTCATCTTGATATATACGTCAGGATATATCCGATGGTGTGTATACCACCTGCCGCAACATTGAATGTTGTGTAGCAGGATGGTTATTGCTCGCCCTCCAGAGTGGCCTCCTTCATGCCAGCAACAAGGACCCCCACTTGAGAAGAGAGTTTGTTGCCCTCAGGAACCACCCCAGACGGATCCATGCTCGATGGTTGATCAGGCGACCCATAACCAACTTTGGAAACCCCCCTTCTGCTCTGTTGCAAGCTTATGAATTCCTAGTCCGTGTAAAAGATCTCCTCCAAAGTCTTGACGCCATCCTTGAAATCCAACAAGACATCCTCCATTCGTCGACCCCGCAAGCGATTAAATACTCCTATCCAATCTTACATGTCCCTAACTGTCATCCATTTCTTGCACTTGCTTGCTAAGCTTTGTCGTAGCTCCTAAACCCGATTACCACCGCCCTCATAAAGCCAAAACCAAACCACACCATGGGGTTTATTACAACATTCGATAACTCCATTTACTTGTGAGGGATTTGTTCCACACACACATACATACATATATATATATATATATATATATATATATATATATATATATTTCACTTAATGTAATCATTGTTTAATCAATGGAAATGTGAAACAT
>ML808057.1:47226-60570 GCA_009831015.1 Picea engelmannii
TATATATATATATATATATATGTTTAGCATCTCGCTAAGTTTAGCATACCCTTTAGAGACACTTCCAACGACTGCTAACATTGGCGTCATCCGCCAGATTTGGCAGACCCGCCATATTTTTAAAACGAAATTCGTTCACAAGTTAATATTGGGCATTTTCGGGATGCCACATGTCGCTCGATGATTGGGCCATGTGGAACCCACTGATAAGTCCACATGTATGTTGACGTTTCTACCCCGTCATTCTGTACTTGACACGTGGCTCTTCTTGGGTGGTGCCATGTGGCGTCGCCCGGGTGTTCCACATGGCACTTTTCTACTAGTCCACATGGACCCTTGAAAATCCCATTGGTGGGTGACACATGGTAGCCTCTAGTGCTACCACATGGTATGCTAATGTCAGCAGCATGTATGATGAAATCACCATGCCATGTCAAGTGCTGACATCAACTGTACAGATGATGATGTGGCCCCCTGCTAACTAGCCCTGTTTGAACGCAACTTTGACTGCGGATATATTTTAAACTGTAACTCTGTTTAACAAGTCGTTCGCGTCGTTAGAAATATTGTGATGCGCTCTTAACAATCATGTTGTTTTCACTGAGTTTTTGGAACTTTGAATGTTTTCTATTTCTCTGTTTTTTGGAGCCATTCTGAGCGTTTTGAGTTGCCTCTATGAGTTATGAGTTATTCTTAGCTTTCTATAGGTCCTTTTTGGATCACGTCTTCCCACTGAGAACTTTTTGGAACACCAAAACATTTCATCAATCAAATGGTAAGTGAGGGAAAATTCCCCTCACTTTGTCCTTATTGATCCACTTTGCCTTTCTTGGATGTGTACCTTTTAGGCCTACTTGAGGATAATCAACATCACCCCTGCGTGAAGTCCTCTTCCTCCTATCCAGGATGATATATTTCTGTAGATCATCCAAGTACTCAGGTGAAAACTCATGAACTGATGGTATTGAAATTTCCTCATCTTGATCCATGATCATGGGAGGCTCAAAAAGTTTAAAGTTCTCAACATTCACAACTAAGTAAATCTACATATAAGGTGGAAGATCCAGACGAAAAGCATTGGTACCGATTTTCTCCAAGATAGTGAAGGGTCCATAAAGAATGGGCTTGAGTTTCTTTCCTTCACCCTTCAATATCTCCTTGATGATGTGAAGCCATACACGGTCTCCAACCTGGAACTGATGATCAACCCTGTGCTTGTCATGTCGAGCTTTATACTGTGCTTGACTTTTCTCCAACTATTCCCTGACTGCCTGGTGTATCTGTTGAATCCTTTGGATGAACTTGCGGGCTCTTTCCTCTATTCATTCTTCATTTACTTCGACATCTCTCCCATACATCAAGTCTAAAGGAACCTTTGGTAGGTACCCAAAACATGTCTCAAAAGGTGAACTCTGAGTGGATGAATGTAAATCTTGGTTGTACATATGTTGTACATAGGGTATTTGTTCATCCCATACCTTGGGACACTTGTTGTAGTAGCGTCGAAGCAAAAGTACCATTGTTCGGTTTACCACCTCTATCTGTCCATTAGTCTATGGATGGAAAGTAGTGCTCCTCTTCAATTTGGTGTCCATCATTCTCCACAAGATAGTCCTAAAGTCCCCAAGGAATCGAGTATCTCGATCCAAGATGATAGATGTGGGTAATCCACAGTGAACCCAAACATGCTGAAAGAAGGGATTAACAGTCTGCTCAACAATGATATGCTTTTTATAGGGCATCAAGATACACATCTTGCTAAACCTATCCACTACAAAATAAAAATAATCATGACCCCCTTTGGTCATTGGTAAACCCCGTACAAAATCCATGGAGACAATTTCCCATGGATGGGATGGAACAAGAAGTGGTGAGTATAGCCCTAGTTTTCTATTAGTGAGCTTACAAGTAGAACACATCACACATCCCTTTGCATATTTCATTACAATTGATTTCATTTGAGGCCAGTAACAAAACCTCTGCAAATGAGCCATAGTTTTTCCTACCCCAAAATGCCCAGACACAAGAGAAGTATGATCTTCTCATATTACATGGACTCGTTCACTTGTAGGAATACATAGTTTTGCAATATGGTAGAGTAACTTTCCCTGCATACAATAGTTCTCTACCTGTGCACCAAGGGTTAGCTTCGTATATACTTCTTTAAAATTTTCATCGATGACATATTGTTCTATATAGCTATCACGAGATAAAGAAGCATTCTTCAAAATAATAGAAGCAACAATAGGAGGTCTAGAAAGCATATTAGCTACCTTGTTACTTGTACCCTTTTTGTACTTGATTACCAAGTGAAACTGTTGTAGAAAACCCATCCACTTGTAGTGCCAAGATTGTTGCAATTTGGTCTGTGCTTGAAGATATTGTAAGGGTTGGTGATCTGTATGTATGATTGTTTCCTTCCCTAACAAGTAGTGCTTCCATTTCTTTACACTCTGGACTAATGCATAAAACTCTTTATCATATGTAGGACAATTAACAACAACTTGGTTAAAAGTTTCAGAGTGGTAACAAAGAGGATTACGATATTGCATTGGTATTGCACCCATGGCGTATCCACTGGCATCTATCTCGATCTCAAAAGGTTGTTGAAGATTCAACAGTGCTAATACTGGTGCAGTACTAATCTTCCCCTTCAAAGTGTCAAAATATTTTTTTTGCTTTCCTTCCCACTGAAAAGTGTTCTTCACACTGGTTAAGGCATGCAGAGGAGCTGCTATGAAGGAGAAGTTGGGAATGAATCTCCTTCAATACTGGACTACACCTAAGAAGCTTCAAACTTCGGTTACACTTTTTGGCTCAGGCCAATTTACAATTACATCAATTTTGGAAGGGTCAATTTTCAATTGTTCTCCTCCTACAATATGACCTAAATACACAAGTGAAGTCTTGCCAAATTCAAATTTAGACCATTTTACATACAACTTTTCCTTTTGCAAAGTATCCAATACTTGCTTTACATGCCTCACATGCTCATCCCAAGTCCTGCTAAAAACAAGAATGTCGTCTAAATATACAATCACAAAGTCATCTATGAAAGGCTTGAATACGTCATTCATCACAAGCATGAAATTTACTAGAGCATTACAAAGCCCAAACGACATAAATAACCACTCAAACAATCCCTATTTGGTTTTAAAGGTAGTTTTCCATGCATCCTGTTCTGCGACTCTGATTTGATGATATCCACTGCGCAAATCCAACTTAGTGAAATAAACAACATTCTTCGATTGATCAAGTAAATAATCTATGCGAGGAAGAGGGTATCGATTTTTCACCGTGATTTTATTTAAGGCCCGATAATCGACACACATTTGCTATGTGTCATGTTTCTTTAGCACCATCACGATCGAAGAACCACAAGGAGATGAACTGGGCTTGATGACCCCTTGATCCAATAAGCCTTGTACCTACTTCTTGATCTCTGTCATCTCCACAACTGATATCATGTACATTCCCACATTAGGAAGAGGAGAATCCTCATGAAGATATATCTCATCTTGGATTTCCCTCTTAGGAGCTAATCCATCTAGTTCCTGAAAAATATCATCATACTTAGAAATAATATCAATCAATTCATTTTTATGAGATGGATCACACCCTTGGAAAGCATCGGATGTCCCAACATCTTTCGCTCTGATGACCATGAGTACATATCTCTTATTAGTGTTTATAAGTCTTTTCATTTGACCTGCACTAACAAGTGTTGTATTTACCCTCATGTTGTGAGCTCTAACAATATATTCCACTCCCCCCTTAGTAAGGTGGTATTTGTTCTCATGACGAAAGAAGAATGCTTTCTTTTATCATAAATATAAGGACTTCCCAACACTATGCCACATATATCAAGTGGTAAAACATCCAAATCCACTTCATCAATCAATATTGAAGCAATAGAAAATCTGATTCTACATTGTTTGGTGACATTAAGTTTTGCTTTGTCATGTACCCAACCAAGAGGATAAGGTTTCAGATGTGGTTTCGTTTCAAGACCCATTTTCTTGACAAGTGCTTCAGATATTAAGTTTACTTGGGAACTCGGATCAAATAATGTATCTTAGTATGTTTAAATACATCTCTTATGTGAAATAACTCATTCCTCTTTCGTTCATAAACATGAGATTCATCATTGGAACTAGAACTAGCATGAAGATAATCTTTACCTCGTACTCCAACCGCTGTGATCTTTCCTTCATCTCCTGAATCGAAACCAAGATCTTGTTGCACTGTAGCAACGGTCTTTGTCTTCCCCTTTCCACTGAATTGTTTCGGTTTCTTTTACTGATGTAGTTTCCAACAATGTTCTTCATCGTAACTGCTCCTCTTGCAATGAGTGCAAGATGGTTTTCCTCCTTCTCTCATGACTGTAGCAATCTTCTTGTCCTTCCTTTTAAACTTCTTAAAAGTCTTATGTGGGAAATTTGAAGGTTTAGGATCTTCTTGAACATGTTTCCCCCTGTTCTCAAGGTGAGTGGCTTGCACACAAACTTCATCAAGACTAGTGGGGTTAAATAAGAGAAACGTATGTCGAATATAACTGTGAAGTGCGTCAATATACTTCATTAAAGTCTCATAAGAATCCAAAGCAATGTTCAATACAAGATCTTTCTTCCTAAATTTTTCTATGAAACTTTGTACAATTTGTCCTTTACTTTTCCTTAAAGTTTGTCATTCCATCATTGCTTTATGTAAATACCCTAATGGATAAAATTGCTTCCTTATCACTGATTTAAATTTCGACCATGAGGAAAGAAGCTTACCACACTTACTTATGTCCTGAAGCTTGTTCTCTCACCATACGAGAGCGGTGCATTCCAACCTAAGAGAAGTTAGTTGCACTTTAACTTCCTCTTCATCCATATGCTAGACACAGAAATACACTTTAACCTGTCAGATCCAATTATCTAGCTTTTCAGGATTAGCATCTCCATTAAACATAGGTAAATCAAATTTTACATCAAGATTTAATAATGGTTTCTTAAAAGAGGCTTTATGGCTAGAATGATGAGAATGATGAGAATTCTCAGAGGAAGAAGAACTAGAACTCGAAGGTGAAGATGGAGGCTCAGGAGGATCTCCTCCAACCCCTTGGTTTATCAAAGCATCATCATTTGCATGAGCTTCCTTTTTCTTCTCTTTCTTCTTCATCATCTTCTCATAATCTCCATATATTCACTTGACCATTTATGACATGCGATAAAAGACCATGTGAAAGTTTTTCTCTTGTTCATCATGCTTGTCCTCTTCCTCCATTTTCTTCCTTCTGGATACACGACCAACTTTGGGATTGAAAGTCTTAAGAGTTACTTCACCTTGTTTATGCTTGGACCTAGTAAGAATTCACACTCAACAATTCAAGTCAAAGATGACTGCTCTGATACAACCATGATCCAGGATGTTTTCATCGTGACTTATAAATAATTGCATTAAATGAGCATAAATTAAAGTGCACCATTAAAGAAGGGAAAAATTAAAAATGAAGAGACATAAGCATCATATATAAACAAAAAATCTTGATAACGGAGTTCATCCCTGGTGGACTACATTTCCGGATCCTTCTCCCAAATGGGTAGGTTCTTTCATTAACTCATCAAAAGAATTTGGAAAATACATGAATATACCTCATTTTGAAATCAAGCTGCAGAAATAATGCTCAGATCAGAAAACATGCATTACCACTAGATTCATGGCGTCTAATTACTCAAAAATGATTGTCTCCACGCTCTGATACGACTCTGGAACTCCCAGGCCCAAGAAGAATTATGTCTCGGTTTCTGTGCCCTCTACAACCTGCAATTATGACAGTTCTATCTCGAAATCCATGCACGCAAGTCTGTACGGTTTACGCCTCTTCCCCTAGGTCTAGGTGGATTGTACCTTTAGGTAATGAGTGTGGGCAGATATACCAAGTGGTATCCGTGGTGCATTGGTTATGGGCAGAGTAGTTAAGACGTTGGGCATTGAGGAGGTTCCAGAGCTGAATCCCACTGGACTCCATTTTTGAACATTGGTTTATATATATATNTGTTACAATATATTCACTCTCGCTAAGTTTAGCGCACCCGCTAGAGACACTTCCAACGACTGCTAACATTGGCGTGGTCCACCAGATTTGGTGGAGTTGCCATATTTTTAAAATGAAATTTGTTCACGGATTAATATTGGGCATTTATGGGATGCCACATGTTTCCTAATGATTGGGCCATGTGGCGCCCACTGATAGGTCCACCTGTATGTTGACATTTCTACCTCGTCATTCCGTACCTGACACGTGGCACTTCTTGGGTGGTGCCACGTGGCATTGCCTCGGGGTGCCACGTGGAACTTTTCTATTGGTCTACATCGACCCCTGAAAATCCCATTGGCAAGTGACATGTGGTAGCCTTTGGTACTGCCACGTGGCATGCTAACATCAGCAGTACAGATGATGATGTGGTCCCCTGCTGACTGGCCCTGTTTGACCGCAACTTTAACCGCGAATATATTTCAAACCATAACTCTGTTTGACGAGCCATTTGCATCGTTAGAAATATTGCAACGCGCTCCTCACGATCATGCCATTTTCACTGAGTTTTGGGAACTTTGAATTTTTTCCCTTTCTTTATCTGTTGGAGCCATTCTGAGCATTCTGAGTTGCCTCTGTGAGTTTCGAGTTATTCTTAGCCTTCTTTGGATCCTTTTTGGATCACTCATGCCCTCATGTGTCACGAATGTCAATGATGAATAACGTTCCCAACTTAGCTAGTAACAAAGCTCCTTAACCTCCCTTTCCCTGTCTTCAACGTGCTTAACTAGAGCAAGGTCCCTAGATTCCATGAACAACTACAGGTAATCAAGTTTCATCTGTTCTTGTGCTTCTTTGATGATGCATAATTGGGTACTAGTGAATCCATCTTCCACTCCCCTTTGTCTCTCCTCCAATTGAGTTCTCCACATAAGGTGTTTAATAAATATATGGGCATCATCTTCCTCATCAACACTTGCACAATTTTCTCCTTTGCGACCAATAATCGATTCTCCAAATATTGCAATGTTAAGGGTATTTGTTCAATTTCATCATCATGTTAATGTACAGTCACACCCTCATCATCATCGACATCATACATGAAATAAGGTGTTTAATCCTCATCATGTGTAAGTGCTATAACACTTGAACTACCCTGATTATAAACATCATATGCAATGAAATATGTTGGATCGTCAACATCGAATGATTGGAAAATTTCCTCATAGTCATCATAAGATGTTGCATCCTCATATTTCCCTGATTCATAAGAGGAATACGCATCCAACACACTAATGTCATTGTCTTCATTGGTTAGCTTTGATGATGTACCATAGGCTATTGTTTGGTCTTCCTCTATGCATACATCCTCCTCATGGAGAGATGCATGTTCCTCCACCTGCTCACCTCTCATTAATTTCTTCCTTGTGCCTTTAAAGAAATCCTCGTCCACATTCTTGGGCCAATATTCGTACTTGAGGTTGAAATAGATTTTAAAGGGAAAGGATGCACAGATCTCCTCACCCAATGCTAGATACCCCTGGTAGTAGTAAGACATGGTTCTAATTGTTGCTATCCTCCTCGAGATTTCAACCACATGCTCCAAATATTTCTCCATCTCACTTAACCACATGAGTGAAAACCCTACTACCATCCTTTATTACACCTATATGTACACAATTTGATTTCCTTCCCACTATTTTCCCTCAGGCTGACAATATCTCCAACTATGATACCACTGTAATATCACCAATAGGGATTGGCTAGGATATTAAGGGTTTTCTGACCAATTATATTATTTTGGTTGTGTTCTCTTGTCAATTACTATGCATTGCCTTTGTTTTTATGATATAAACTCATTGACAACCTTTAACAAATAATTTGCATGTATTTCAATAATAGACATATCATCAAACATGTTGTATGCATCCTAAACACACATAGAATGGAAGAGAAAATAATGGCATTTTATTATGACTAGAATCTGAAGCACAACAATAATAAATATCTAATTATTGCTACAATAGATACCACACACAACAGTAAGACACTACAACTCAAATCAAAACCTGGGTGATGCCATAGTCTCCTCAATGCATGTTATCCACTACTCAAAGGCGCTTCAACTGCTTGTTTTTCCCTACAAAACCCGTGACTCAAGAGAAAAGGCCCTTGACCCTTCCCATAACCACTCGATTCATCCTCCAAAAGAGCCCACAACTCAACACAATTCCCTTCACGGCTTGTAATCGACCCTTGCGGCCTTTCCTTTACTCTACGGGTATGCAAATGGTGGATCATCCCTAAAAAACCCCACGACCCCTCTTCTACTTCACTATTGTGCAAAATGGGAATGACTCAACCCCCCTTAAGGTACCCTCGTGGACCCTCCTTACCTCATTGCTCTGCCACAACCAATATTCATCCTTAACTATCCTTACAACGCTACTACAGATGGGATCGACCCTCAAGTAAAACCAATGATCTATCAAATGATGAATCAACCCTTCCAATCTTGCAAGAGACAACTCAACTCCCTTGGGTAATTCACTGCACCTCTAATTAGCCTCTTGCTAGGAAAATCAAAATACTTCCAAGCTAAAGACAAACACTAAGATGAATCTCTAATAGAAATCTTGAATGGATCCCCCTCTCTGTCCAGCTAGGGTGGATATTACACCACTGAAACTAAACCAACAATGGAAAGGTTTTGTCAAAAACCCCAACGAAAACTTGGCTCTCAAGAGCATCCAAAGAAGAGATCAAATCATAATGAGGAAGGAAAACTGCTACCCTTTCTTTATACTTCTTCGAACCCCTTCTAGATCTTTCCTCTCTTTGACCAAATCCACTTGAAGATTAAAATCACTTTATAACCCTTTTTAAACCTCTTTTTATGCATGAAAGTGATTAATTGGCTTTTGAGACATCCACGAACGTCGGGAGTCCCTTTCTTATCATCCAAACCTTTAGATATTTTCGTCCTAGTTCCAACGAGCTATTACACGAAGGTATCCCCTCAGACAATATGATCCAAATAATACCTTATGTGTATTTAATTAAAGTATACTCAATAATAACCCAAAATTGTGGAAATTGTCGGAATGCCACAGAACCAAGAAAAAACTGTGCGAAAATGATCCTGATGATGGAAGATGGTGAATGGACTAGTGTGGGCCCATATAACTTCGCCAAATTTCCTGAACTCATTGTTATCCTCATTTTTAAACTCCTTTGGTCAGGCTGACATAAACTCATACGGTCACCTCTAACTACCAAATAAGGGAATCCAAAAATGGGGACATTACATGCTCATTATCTAACAATAGTATCAAATTCAAGTGTCTCTAGAACATTTGGGTGGATGACTTTTGTCTGTTCGGACTACAAATTAGTTTATTCTAACAATTGTGGAAAATGTGGTTAAAACAAGTTCGTAATGAATATTGGATGTAAACCTTGTTATGTTGAACACTAAGTTTAAAAGCATTGTCCCAGATTTTCTCAAGTATGGTGTAAGGACCATATCTCAAAGGATTCAAATTCCTATATGGGCCACTGAATAATTTTTTCTATAGATGCAACCAGACTTGATCCTCAATATGGAAGACATGAGGAATACGATGCTTATCATGTCAAGCCTTAACTTCTTCACTCACTCTTTGTGACATATCCTATGTTTGTTTCTAGCTCTGACAAACCTTGTCCTTGAACTTGAATGCCCTTTTGATTTCTTTCTATTCATGGTCTATGTCAATAGAAAAATTGGGTTGACTAGCCAAGTCGATAGGCATTGAGGGTTGAAATTCATAACATACTTCAAAAGGGATCTTACCCGTGAAATTGTGTCGATCTTGAATGTAGCTATGCATGGATCTTACCCATGGAATTATGTTAATCTCGATTGTAGCTATGCTAGATGTATGGAAGAGTCTTATCTCATGTTCATCAATGCTTGTGGTTGCATAAATGAAGCAACTATATCGCCATGTTTGACAACTTGGATCTACCCATCTACCCAAGACTGGAACATCATCAACATGGATAGTTGTGTGTTGAGCTACCACCATAGTGTCTTCGAAAATACATGGAAAAATTTGGCATTTGGTAAGTGCTGATTTTAGTCAGTAAAATCCTAAACACCCCCATACTTGTGAAAATAAAATTGCAGTTGTTCAACACAACTACAACTGTACCTATAAGAACATGATATAGTGTAACCCCATGGAGGTTTTCTTCAACTTCCAGTGGTTAACACCACTAGACATTACCTATCTAAATCCTAATGTTGAAAATGATATTTCTTTTATTGAGCACATCCAAAATTTTCAACACCAAGTTGAAGAAATTTTGTGATACACTTCAACAAATGAAAAATCGTGACATGATAAGCATCGTTTCCCACTCAAGTTAGCAATGAGGGATGAACTTTGGCTTCACAGTCCAAAAGATAAATTCAAAGGTTTACATCCAAAGCTCTAGCAACTTCAATATGGTGTTCATACTGTCACCAAGCAATGTGGTGTTAATGCTTTCCACTCTACCTTGGTATGCATCCATTTTTTCAATGTTAAATAAACTCTTAAGACATCACAATCAATTGTTGCATGAGAATAGGATAACACAACTAGATCCTCTAGTTGATATTGATCCTAATTTTAACTCCACAACCTCCTTTGACCAAGTAGTCAACACAAACATAACAAGGATACATAACTCTATCACATTGCAAAAGCCGGTTAATTTCTTGTAGAGTCTAAATATTTTACACTTAAGCAAGGTGGTATAAGTTTCCTCGGTTGGTCAACATCGCTCTAATTTATTTTGCATCAACATCAAAGTCTACTACATTGAGGACCAACAATTTTAACTCCAATGTAATGGGGACCATTTCTACTCGAGGGGTCTCTTGATCCATGCCTCAAAGTGAATATGATTCATGATAGGTCATTATCAACTTCCATTATGGCCAAGAGAGTAGTCACAATAGGTTTTGTTATGGCTCCATCTACTACATACTCCCATTCCTCATCAACACAACTACAACATTCCCACCCCACAAAAATGAATATATATTGATTACCAAGGACATACCTTACTTGAATGGTGGGGTAATATATATATCACTGGGAGAGAGCAATATGAGTTGGGGGAGCAAGCTCTCTGGGGACAGAGGGTAAAACCATACCCAAACCAAATGGATGGCGTCGCTCCAATCACTTGCTCATGTTTCGCTAAGCCCCCACCCACCATCAATTCATATTATTGAACTTGAACCTTATCGAATATATATTAAACTCATTTCTCCATCTTTTTCCTATGCATGCATCTAGCACCAATATCATTATTCATGTATTGTATGCAGGCTGACTTGGAAGGAAGACCGAAGCATCAATGAAAAAACGTACAATTGTTCTTTAACAACAAACCTAATTAGTGGAATCCTACCATTTTGACTTATAAAGTGTCTATCATTTCAGGCTATTAAAGTTCACCAAGCCAAACCTAATTAGTTGAATTCTACCATTTTGACTTATAAAGTGTCTAGCCTTCAATGCTATCAAAGTTCACCAAAGTCACTGTCAACTTTAATTATCAAATTAGAAAGCACTCATAATAGAGACTCTGGATTTGGGAAAAAGATAATGAATGCAAATGGCAAGAGGCCTTTTGTTCTGATTATTATTCCCGTCACTAAAGAGGCCTTGTGACTAGTTTTTATTAATGAGATGATGAATCGTAAGGGTTTCTTCGGTCACATTTTTTCTGGTCTCCCAACAAGGCTCGTAGTGATTCGTGAGTAACTTTCACTGAAAATGAAATGCTTTTAATTCATAATTTGCTTAATCTTAGTATCTAAAATATATAAATTTATCTCCAACTCGGTAAAGTTTTGTTTGATGATTACTTAGTTTTTCAGCCGTTAGAACCATAAAGGGAAGGGCTCCTCAGAAGATTATGCTCCATCCCAAGACCAAGAATGAGGAGAAAAGAGGTTGAACTTAAACCAATAATTCAAAATTCTTTATCGAGTTAGATATAAAAGTGCACTTACCATTCATTGCAATCTGTTAAATTTCAACATGTTTATGAATAAACTCTTTTGATCTTTAAATATTTGATTTTTAAATATTAGTTACGTTCATTGTGATTAAACTCTTTCATATTTCTGAATATGGTAATGCCTATTTCTATAATTATTCGAGAGTTATTAAATTTAATTGATAAGGTGTATAGATTTGTTGGTTTAAATCTTGTTTTTCTCATATATCTGTCTTAGCTCTACCCAACTGAATAAAATTACATAAACAACACTCAAAGTTAATTAAGGGAGATTAAAGTTAACTGCAAGAAATACATCTCTTGATAATAACTTAAGAAATTGGAGGCACATGCATGGAAATGAAATTCAATAAGAAACTAAAAGGAGGATAAGATAGCTTTTATTAACTAGAGTAAAAACAATCGATAAAAAATTAAACACTTATTTTGAATTTTAAATGATAATAGAAAATGTAATATAAATATTTAGTCAACTAAATCTATATCAATCTCCTAAACAATAATAACAAATACATAAACCTAAGTATTTCATAAAATTTTAAAGAATCTCACATTAAACACAATACAAATAGTATCTAATTATTCCCCAAAAAATACAATGCAAAAAGTTGAAATAATTACTTATAGAGTTGGTGCCCCTAACTACTCTAATGTGAAGCTACTAGAAGGAAAACTATTCTTATTCTAGTAACTCTCTAACTAATTCCTAATCCTTTCTAGTCTATAATAATCTCCATGGGATAGTGTTCATGGATATATTATCTATTCCATCTTTATCTATGTATCTGGTGGACTTTGCTTGACTCCATTTTAATATTCTATCTTTATTTATGTATCGGGTGGACTTTGCTTCACTCCATTTTAATAGAAGCGTGGAGTAGCTAAGAGGTACAAATTAACATGAAATCCAATGGAGTTCAAAGAGTAAGTAATAAATTGTGGGATTCAATAGTTTTAGTTTAATTGTTATAAGTTTTAAATTTTTTTGAATGATATTTTTGTTTAATTTTATCTGAAATTGTATTAAAAATTGTTGGATAAAAAATGTTAAATTTACAAATTTTGTATAATTGAAATACCTTAAAAAAATTTCAACACTTTAAATTTATTTCTACATTCAAAAATATAATTTAAATAACAAAAAAAATGTAATTCAAAAATATAATTTAAATAACAAAAAAAAATGTAATTTTATGTAGATTTATATTACATGATTTAAAAAAAAAATCAAAACTTAAAACAATTAAACAAATCCCATT
>ML808057.1:60715-79327 GCA_009831015.1 Picea engelmannii
TACTTTGAATATACACTTAAAATGTGTTTGTAAAAGGTTGTATCTGCAATGTGGCTTTATAGCTTCATAAATCACTAGAGGTACGCAAATCGCTACACTTAGTTGAGTTACCCTCCTATTCACTTAACTAACCATGATATATCTTTATTTGTTGAAGTGTTGTTTCTCACTTGAAAAACCTTTATTCGTTGAAGTGTTCTCTTTCACTTCACTTTTCAATTGTCAAATGTCCACTATAATTAGTGGGACTGCTTTTGGAAATTGATGACAAGGTAATGTTAAAAAGTTCATTTTTTAATTAATTTGTTTGTTTTTTACTATATAGTGATTTTAATTAATTAAAATAATAAAATAATAATTATAAATTAAAAAAAAAATTGATTGTATTTTTAACTTTTTTTTTTATAGGTTTACAAGTGTATATATTCGTTAGATGTAAAATTAAATTTCACATTGCATATTTATTATAGATCTATGATGAGATTACATGAAAATAAACACTTTTTTTTTGTGTATTTACAGTGTGTATTTTATTGTGGATCTAGGATAAAATTGGTGTGTACACTTTATTTAAGTAAATACATAAGGATATACGTTGGAAATATGATTTAAATTTTTTTTTTTCTTCCATTTCCTTCAAAAATATTTACCCTTATGGTTGACATCATCATATTGAAACCTATTGTTGAATTTTTTAAATTTGAACTTAATACTACATTTTTTGTTTCCAGACTCATTTGCAGGAAAGATTTCCCCTACATTTACCTTTTTCCCTCATGTCTTTGTCTCACAACCCACAATCCCGCGTTCTCCAAAGTAACCCCTCCACTTTCACAACACATGTAACAACTTCTTGTCATACTTAGACTATTTTATCATTGCGGATGTGGGAGTCCTCCTTTCTTACCTTTTCAATTCTCCATGTCATGTGTCCCACATCCCGCAATCCCTCATTCACCATATTGCACTTTCCATTTCCCTTTTCTCACCTCCATACTTAGAGCTATGAATTAGGGCATTGTAAGAAGAGATGCATGTTTGTCTCCTCTATTGCTTTACACAACATGCAAATGTCTGGCCCTTGTTTTCCACAACACTTTAATCTATCCCATTTAAGGACTCTTCCTTTTAATATTGACCAGGAAAAAAATTTCCCTTAGAGGGGCCATTGATCTTCTAGATAAGAGAATACCACCATTGAAAATTATCGCCTACATTCTCTGAGAGCACCCGATAACCCATAATTGTTGAGTAATAGCCACCAAATTTATTGTAAGTCCATACAAGCTCATCCTCCCAGTCTCTTAGCTTCACATGCACTTTTTGCAGTTCCAGAATAAAACCATACCAGAGATCATGCCATTGTGCCTCCAGGTGGAAATCAATTGTTTTTTTCCAGCCCTATCTCCAAAGAGAAGTGGTACTCCTATCACCAATTCAATTAGGAATACACAGATTATTTTCCTAAAGATAACTAATTAGATTATCAGGGAGAAAAATATTATGAGAACATCCCAATATTGCATCCCTTCCCACATGAACCTTGGTACTTGATCCCACCTTCCAGGCTAATAAATTTCACACTATTGGAAATGCATCAGTCAAATTATTCCATTAGATGGATTCCTGAGCATGTGACTTTTAAGGGTTATGTATCCAATCAATAATTGTTCCCGGCTCAATATCTAATACCCTATCCCGAACTCCAATTGTAAATGTAAATGTGAATGTACATATAGGTTGGTGAGTTGTCAACACCAAGTTTTGTTTTTTTTGTTTGTGCACACACATAAAAAAGGTGGAGTGTGTTCCCATTTCATAGTTTGTGTGCACCTGAGGAAGTGCGTGAGGATTGCCTTGAAGTGTGCATCAGACTGGGCTTTGTAGCTAGGATATTTTGGGGCTATAGAGCCTTTGTATATAACTATTTTGAGGTCGGAGTGCCTGTGTGGTTTAGTGCGACAAAGTGTTGAGTTGTGTGCATGCACCAAGGGACGATGTGCACCCATTTCATAGTTTTGCGTGCACCTGAATAAGTGCGTTGTGAGGCTAAAAGGCTAGCAATCCTATCTTTGTAAAAATGTAATGACAATCAATTAATTAGTGAAAACATATCATTGCATGCAAACCAATCAGAAAAAAAAAGATACGGGGGGCTTAAACTCCACATGAAAAGGAAAAAGGGGCTAAGAGTTAGGAAGAGGGAATGTTTTAATAATAATTCCAAAAATATAATTTATGAGATATATATTTATCCTAAGTTCCTAAGGGATGGGAACGAGTCACCAAGTGGAGAAAAGCTAGTTCTTAAGGTGACACGTGTCTAGTTTTAATCCAACATATATATTGTTAGGCCTTAGTGTATTTCGGGGGGGATTCACTCATTCCTTCATCAAGCAAACCAACTTTACTCTACTAAGCATATGTATCTTGATGTAACTTGCTGCCATAACATAACCTTGTACTTGGGAAGGCTTGTGTTCTATTGAAGAGGCGGGTTGTCAGGCCTGTGTGCTATTGAAGAGGCGGGTTTTTAGGCCTGTGTGTGATTGAAGAAGTAGGTTTTCAGTCCTATAAGCATTCTCCCCAAGTGAGAGAACTATTGGGAATTGCTTTCCCAAGGTGCCCAGTTGCAGCTACAGGGCTCTGAGACTTCTTGTCTGGCATGTTGTTGAAGCCCTGGAAGGGAAGTGGCACAACCAAAGGACTGTTGAGCAGAGAAGGGGCACACTTCCTAGGGTGGGATAGGCATGTGGGGAATGAGGGACTATAGTATGTTTGCTAGGGTTGGCACCTTTGTTTGAGTGTTTTGACTATTGATAGACCTTATCTTGGCTTAGGAATATTTTTATTTGGTGGATTTTAAGCCTCAGCTCGGGGGTGATCTAATACTACGAGTTTCTGAGCAGAAGAGTCTATGGTTAGGAGGAACATCTGAGGTCTGTGCACAGTTGGTGGATTACAAAAAAAGACAAGTGTCTTCTTATGTGTATTATTCTCTGAGTAATGTGCATATACATGTTAAATATATTATGTGTTACGATTGTATATATATTTGTGTGTGGATTATATATGTTTTAGAACTGCATGTTTGTTGCATATGCAGGGGATGGGCCATGATAGTTTATATGTGTTTATATATTGTTTAACATGTGAATACTTATGCTATTTATGTTTATGGAATTGGTACATAATTATGTTGGGATGTGTATGTATAGTTAGTTCTGCATAATTGTTGCAGATGTAGAGCATGGTAGTTATTAAGTGTTTCCTGTTAGATAATTTTGTGGTAACGGTCATGGGATTCTGAGGAAAGGCCTAAATCATTACACAAAGGGAAATCAGTTCTCATGTGCAAATGGGACAGACCCCATACACAACATAGGAATGGTTGTGTGCGTAGTTGTATTATGAGTTCCTTTCGCTGTTATAGTCATTATTTGTTAAGTAACTTCAACAGTAATCGTATGAGTTCTAGCGCAAAGCTAGAAATGTCATGCGTGTTGAGGGACAGTCGACGTGGTCGACACAATGATGGTTGAGTGTGCATAATTGATAAGAAATCATTGTTGAGGGTGATACGAGCCAGATTTGTGTACACTAGGAAAAGGTAGTTTCACATAGCACAAGGCCAGTTGCGCGTGTTGTCGGTTTCAATGAGTTGTTTCCGTAGAAGAAAGAATTGATATTAGATATTTATTTGGCGAGTTGCATTAGTAGATACTTTAAAATGTAGTAACAAGACTCATATAGGAGGCTGGATATGTTACAAACTGATATCAAAGTTCAAATTTTTATGTGGCATGGCCCTTAGCAGAGCTGGGGACATTACAAAGCAGTATAAGAGATTTTGGTTCAACACTGGACTTGTACGGGCTAGAGATCAACATGAATATGGTGAGGCAGGAATTTTTATGATGGTCACGAGGTCACAAGTTGAAAATATGGAAAAAACAATTGATTGAAGAAGGATTCGCCTGCGCTAAGTATTGGTGCCCAGTGCATGCATACTAAATTTTAGAACAAGGCGATGCATGACTTATGGTGCACATAAGATATCGGTGTGTGGAGTGTGCACACTAAATATTGAAAATGTGGGGTATATAACTGGTGGAGCACACGTAATATGGGAGTGCAATACATGTGCGATGTATATGGACGCCATGCAAAATTTATGGGTGTGTGCATAATAATAGTGCATAGGGCGTGCACATTGAATATTGGTGATGCATAGTGAGCGTGCATTGAATATGAGCATCGCATGGAGCAAAATTATTGGCACATGCATAATGTTGGTGTGCAGTGTGTGCGTGTGGAATATTGGCTCTACGTGGAGAAGAATTGGAGATGCACATTGAGTATTGGGTGCAAGAGGGTGTGCGGTGAATGTTGGTGTGACACAAAGAAAAGTTGTAATTTGTGAGGAATATTGGTGCGTGACACAAAATTTGTGCACACTAGATAATGATGCACAAAATCCAAAAGTTGAGCATGCTAAATATCAGTGCCTGATATAAAACTTGTGCACACTGAATATGGGTGTGTTGTATGTGTGTTTGGTATTGCATGTGTAGAGCATGCACGCATGATGAATATGGGTGTATAACATAGAATTGGTATACACACGAGATTTGAAAGAAATAAAAGGAGATAAAAGAAGAGGAAAAGTTTGGACAAAGAAGTCCAAATATTCACCTAGAATTTTGAATTAGGATGTTAAGTTCACGAAGAATCGGAAGAAATGATTCTGATACACTTATGGAATAGAATGTGCATAGTATTTTGTTTGAAAACAAAGGTATTCCAACAAAGGATGAACACCTTCAGTAACCACTCACATAGCCAGATCAAAGATCAACACACTAATGCTTTCACGTGGTAAAACCCCTATGGGGAAACATCCACGACCCCAACCAACGCGACCACTTGGAGCAATTTATTAATGCAAAAGAAAAAAATTACAGAGATATTTTACAAGAGCGTTTCTCACAATCGATCATCGACAAATGACCCTCTATGCTCTTTAAATAGAGATCATGGACCAATCAGGTGTTAAGCCATGGATCAATGGTCATTAAACTCGAGGAGAATATGAACCGTCAGATCACTCTATGTTGGGAACATATCGTGACTGTCGGATTTACTAACTACAAATTCATACTATTGCATACTAAAGAAACACACTAAGAAGCACACTTTTACCTAACGACACATTAGACCAAGTAGATCTTAACTAACTCCTAAGTGTTTAAATATCCTAACATCCCCCCTTAAGAACAACTTGGAATAGGATTGAAGGATTTACAATAGTGACACAATAGGATAAGGAAGGAGGCATTAGAGCCTATCCCCCCTTTTTGCCAACTTCCTGAACTCCGCTTCCGTAAGAGACTTTGTGAAAAATGTCTGCAACTTGATCTTCTGTAGGGAAAAAGAGCACTTCAATAACTTGATCATGAATGAGATTTCTGATGAATTGCATGTGTATCTCAATGTGCTTGCTACACTGATGTTGAAATGGGTCTTTGGTGAGCTTGATGGCACTCTAATTGTCACGCCAAAGGCTGGTCAGATGCTGTTGTTGAAATCCAAACTCTAAAAGGATCTACTGAAGCCACAAGGCTTCCTGACTTGCATTTACCGTTGCTTGGTACTCTGCTTCTGCTGAAGAAAGTGCAATAGCCTATTGTTTTTTACAGGCCCAAGTGACAGGTCCTGAAGCAAGGCCGAAAACATAACCTGCAGTATACTTTTGATCATTAGGGTCGTCGGCCCAATCTGAATTAGTGAAACCAACCAATAAAGGAGTCCCCCTTGAACTATAATGTATCTTGAACTGAACTGTACCACGAACATAGAGAAATATCCTTTAGTTTCTTTCCAATGGATTTCATGGGGTGTTTGCATATACCTGGAAACAAGACGAACAACAAAGGAAAGATAAGGATGGGTATGAGTCAAGTATAGGAGGCTACTAACGAATTGACGGTATAGGGTGGCATCAACTTTGGGAGAAGTACAGGTGACAGTAATCTTGACTCCAGATTGGAAGGGAGAAGGGGTTGGTTTACAATCATCCATGTGAAAGTGACGAATAAGGTCACAAGCATACTTAGACTGGGAAAGAAAAATTCCTTCATTGGTTTGCAAAACTTGGAGGCCAAGGAAATAGTGCAAAAAACCTAAGTCTGTCATTTCAAATTTCTTCTTAAGGTTGGTTTTCACATGGTTTAAAAGTTTGAGTCACTACTAGTAAGGATAAGGTCATCAACATAAAGGACAAAGATTATGAGATGGCTTCCTACTTTCTTGGTATATACATTAGGATCATAATGACATCTAGAGAATCCATTGTGAATAAGAAAGTTGTCCATTTTGGCATACCAAGATCAGAGAGCTTTCTTAAGACCATAAAGAGATTTCTTAATGCGATAAACAAGGCTAGAGTCATTATGGACATAGCCATGAGGTTGTTCCGTGTATATTTCTTCTTGTAAATATTCGTGCAATAAGGTGCATTTAACATCCATCTGATGGACCTCCCATTTATGTGAGGCAACAAGGGAAAGAACAAGACATATGGAATTCATTTTGGCTACAAGAGAAAAGGTCTCATTATAGTCAATTCCTTCAACTTGGGAAAATCCTTTGGCAACTAACCAATATTTGTGTGTTTCAACACTTCCATATGATGCATACTTAGTTTTGTAGACCCATTTACATATGACAAGTTTTCTTCCTTTTGGAAGAGGTACAATATCTCAAGTATAGTTGGCCATTAAAGAACGATACTCTTCATTCATTGTTGTATCCCAATATGGATGACCTGAATCTTATGCAAATGTCTCTGGATCATGAGTCTCTAAAAATTGAGCCAAAAGAGAAGAGGCTCGTTGGAACTGTGAACATGTCCGACATTTATCTGAAGGATCACTGACAATATCACCAGCTGCTTCTCATGTTGAACGAGCCCATCTAGGAAGCTGTGGAGCTAGTGTTGGTTCAGGTTCAAAGGAATCATCTGGAGGAAGGTGAGCAGGCGGAGGTGGATTTTCATCCTCACTGTCATCATCTGAAGAAGAAACCAGAATAGAAACATAAGACGACACAAATGACGAAGATGGCTCCCGGGACAAAGAAGGCACAATCGTCGAATTAGGCTTGCAGGCCAAGAGATTTTCATCAAATTTAACATATCTTCTAATAATAATTTCATTACAATGTGGTTGAAGAAGTCTATAACCTTTGACATCTTCAAAATAACCAACAAATATACACTTCCCACTTTTAGGCTGCAATGCTTTCCTTTTCTCATCAGGAATGTGAGCCCATGCTATACTACCAAATACACAGAAGTGACTTACATCTGGTTTAATTTTAGTCCAAGCTTCTTCCGGTGTTATATTTTTAAGAGCCTTTGTGGGAGTGCGATTTACTATGTAATTTGCACAGTTGATTTCTTATGCCCAATACTTCAGACTTAATCCCTTAGATTAGATCATACAATTAGCCATTTCTTTTAATGCACGGTTTCCCTCTCAGCAACATCATTTTGTTGTGGTGTATATGGAAGAATGTGTTTCATTTGGATGCCCTGTGTAGTGCAGTGACTTGTAAAATTATTGTTCACATATTCACCTCCATTATTTGTTCTTAAATTTTGAATTTGATGTCCACATTGCTTTTCTACAAGGGCCTTGTAGGCCAAAAACTTCGCTCTTAAGTTTTAAGAAGTAAACCCAAGTACGTCTGGAAAAGTCATCAATGAAATTTAAGAAATACTTGCACCCAAAAAAAGAAGGAGAATAAAGTGGACCACATGAATCACTGTGAATAAGATGCAAAGGGCCTGAGGCGTGCCAAGAGGCACGTTTGTCAAAATTGCCTCAATGATGTTTGCCAAGAACAAAACCGACACAAACACCATCTCTACATGAAACAAGAGGAAGACCAATCACCATCTGTTAATTACATAATTGTTGCAATGAGTGATAGTTTAGATGACCAAACCGCTCATGCCAAAGTTTGCTCAAGTCATTTCTATGAGCAACAAAAAATGATGAAAAAGATGATGACACAAAGTTGTCAAACTTGTACAACCTGGTAATATCATCAACAATTCCAGTTGCAAGAACATGCTTAGGATCTTTTATATCCTTGATTACAACTTGGTGAGGTGAAAACTCTACAGTTTTACTATCACATGAATGAGTGATTTGATATATTGATAGAAGGTTACAAGAAAGACTTGGAACACATAATACATCATTGAAATGACAGTTTTCTACTTGAACTGTTCCATATACTTCAACACTAAGAGATCTATCATCACCAACAAATATTTTCTTGGTGTTACATTCATTTAGAGAAAAAAATATGTATTTATCCTTAGCCATATGCTAAGATGCTCCAAAATCAATAAGCCACTCATCAGAAGAAGAAGTAGAAGTTGTATTGAAGGAGAAACCATAAGTAGAAAGTGCATGTCCATGAGAAGAAGAAGAAGAAGTAGAATCAATACTGATGTTGTGCTTCTTCATCGCTGCTTCTAAAGCTACCATATTCTTGAAACATTTGGACTCATCATGACCATCTTTATCACAAAAGATGCAATGTCTGTTAGTCTTCTTACTTTTATATTTTTCTCATTTGTCACCATTAGGAGCGTAAGTTGTCTGAGTGGGTTTGGGACCCTTATATTGTTTTTTGTTGTGGCAAGGATGTTGCTTCTTGGGATTCTTTGGTTTATCTTTCTTATGGACGAATAAGGCTTTGTTGGAGGTACCTGTAGTGCTGATCACTCCAAGTTGTACAAGCTTATCTTGCTATCTAATCAAAGCATCACAAAAGTTATCAAGACTGGGTTTTTTATAAGCTGCCCCTAGAGCCTCTTGCATGGCATAAAAGGTATATACAAACACATAATATGCACTACCTAGCTTAGAAAGAATAAGATAGATGCAACGATCTTCTTCTATCTTTATATTACATTCTTCACATAAAGTTCTGAGTGGTTTAAACTTAGATAGATAGTCTTCAATGAAAGAAAAATCATTTGGACTTAAAGTGAGTACTTGATTTTCTAATTGTTGTGCTCGAATAATATTGTGTTTACGAAACATATATTCAATCTTGTCCCAAGATTCTTTGGGTTGATCAATTGATTGAAGGTGGAACCTTAAATCAAGAGAGATGGACATTCTGATTAATCCACATGCTTCATCATTCATATTATCCCATTTTACCTTTTTATCAACATCAGTGGGTGATGTTTCCTTTCCCAAGGTAATTCGGTACAAGCCTTTACTTCTTAATAAATCCTCCATATGGGATTTCCATTGGAAGTAGTTGGTACTGGTAAACAAGAGATTACTTTCATAATACATATTAAATATGCAGATAATATGGATTTAAAAACTGAAACTAATGATCTGGATGGAAAGATCTCGAAAAGTGAGGTAGTTTTAAAAAAAACGATGCTAAAAACAAACTTCGGATGTCAAAGTTCTGCCCTTTTTAGAAAAAGGCATAAACGGTAACCAAAGGACCACGTGGTGGTGTAAGTTGTTTTATGAAGTAACTCACTTTTATAAAGAGAAGTGGGGATCACTTTTACAATGAAGTTACTTTATAAAAAAAATGTTGCATGCAAAATAAATAACTCTAAAATAAAATATTAAAGTTACTTATAGTGATTCACTTTTATGCTTGAAGTGAAATACATTTTACAAATTTAGCATGAACTTTTTCAAAAAAAAGTAATAATAGAGAGACTTGAACTCAAGACCTCTTACTTAATAAAGCAAATTTTAACCAAATGGTCTAGCAAAACATATTGTATTTTTTAGGAAGAGGATTGGGGGTGTTTTTGTTGTTGTTGTTGTTGACGGCCTTGGAGAGCATGCTAAAAAAAAACCATTTTCACACAAGATAAAAAAATTCACTTCTCGATGACAAAAAGGGTTAGATCTCGGTTAGCTTATCCAGAAGATGCACATTTTCCTATCTGTTTCTGATTTTTTGAGATCACATAGGGCACGAGGAAAAGAGCATACGCAGATATAAAAGAGTAGCAACCCAGAAATAAATAATACAAAACCATAATAAAATCAAAATGATACTCTGCAAAAATTTAAAAAATGCTTATTCAGGCTTTATACCTTCGGATCTGACTGAAATGGTCTTATCTTGGGAAAACAGAAACCTTTTCGAGTGAAATGATAAGTGTTCCTCACCGAATTGAGCGTTATTGACGCAATGGAACAATCCTCTCAGCCCATAAATGTACGTAAATGACATAAAATGGATATGAGGAAACCGACTTCACGATCTCGATCTACAACAGGAGCGGGTCTTCAAACAGACTCTGATACCATGTTTGACAACACATGTATTCCAAAAGAGGACGAAAACCTTCAGTAACCACTCAGATAACCATATCAAAGATCAACACAATGATGTTGTCACGTGGTAAAACCCCTACGGGGAAACATCCATGATCCCAACCAATGCGTCCACTTGGAGCAGTTTATTAATGCAAAAAAAAAAGATTACAGAGAGATTTTACAAAGAAGTTTCTTACAATTGGTCATCGAAAAATGACCCTCGATTCTCTTTAAATAGAGATCATAGACCAATCATGTGTTAATCCACGGATCAATGGTCGTTAAGATCGAGGAGAATATGAACCGTTAGATCACTCTATGTCGAGAACATATCGTAACCATCATGTTTCCTAACTACAAATGCATACTAATGCATACTAAAGAAACACACTTTTATCTAATGACACATTAGACCAAGTAGATCTTAACTAACTCCCAAGTGTCTAAATATCCTAACATATTTATGGTTTTCATAAATTATTTAGTCTAAAAAATCTTGTTGCCTACACATTTTGCAGATTTAACAACAATTTGATTAGTACAAGATCAACACATAGATTAGAAGCGTGGAAGATGCATAAAGAACACACAACCATGAATATGAGGTCATAAGGATGTATGACAATATATGTGATGAGGGTACAAATTCAAATGGACATGGAAAAAACAAGGAAGAAAGCATGAATTTGGTGAAGACCATAAAAATGTTGCAAAAGGACATCCAAAGTTGCAAAGTTGATAATGATAGGATTATGAAATCTAAGGAGGAATAAGATGGATTCAATATCAAGTTTCTACAAATCTTGGACATAATTGAGAAAAAGATGGATAAGTAAATCGAGTCAAGCAAATCAAGGAGACACATGTTTCATGATGAGAGAAGAAAAACAAGAAGTGTTTATAGGCATCACCATCACTTTCCAAGACATTCAGCTAGGAGAGCACGTAGTAGTTCAAGCCCATATCTTGTCAGAAAACATAAGAGGAGGTCTGGGGTGGGTGAGATACAAGGAGAAATGAATAAGATTAAACCTCCTAATTTTGATGGTAAGCACAAGAAGGATGAGGATGCAAAGACCTAACTATTGGGCATGAGGAATTAATTTTAGTTACATCATTATTCTTCACATGCAGAAGGAATAATTTCAATCTACCAGCACAAGGGAAAAACATCAATGTGGTGGCACTAGTTTGTGCAAGTGCAACACCTTGATGAGAGAAAGGTTACTTGGAGGGAGTTCAAGAGGTATTTTCAAAACAATACTTAAACAAAACTTACTATGATAGGAAAATGAAAGAGTTATTTGAACTCAAGCTTGGAAGTATGACCATAGATGAGTATGAGAGGAGATTTTTAGAGCTACTGAAGTATGTTGCTTTCATCAAGGATTAATAGGTTAAGATTCATAGGTACTTGAGTGGGATACCATCATTTATTAGTGATAAGATAAGATATTATGATCCCAAGACATTGGAGGAAACTATAAGTAGGGCCAAGTGTCTTTATGATCAACAAAGAGGAAGACCCACTTACCAAAAGGCTTGGGAAGACAAGAAGAAATGAAAGATGGTGTAGAGGAAGAAGGGGACCAAGCCACAATTCTTCAGAAATAATTTTTCAGGGACAACCAACTCCCAAGGATCCCACAATGAGAGAGGAAATGGGACAAAGACCAAGGAAACAACCAATGAAGTATTGGGGTTATGAGGGAGAGCACGTGTATAGAGATTGTCCTCACAGATGTGAAAAAGTGAGGATTGTTCATAATATACAGTAAGATGATACAGTGGATGACATGGGCATAAATGTACCTAGGATCTATGCATACCTGGATAACAACCAAGTTGAGTTTTAGTCACATATGATTGAAGTGTAAGGTAAGTTAAACAACCAACCCATTGCTATTTTAATTGATTCAAGAGCTAGTCATAGTTATCTAGATCCTAAGATTGTGGAAAGATTTCAATTTCCAAAAATAAATCTTGGGAAACCTTGGTTGGTACAACTAGCTACAAGAGCAAAAAAGAAAATTAATGAGAAGGTTAAGGAATGTCTAATGGACATGAATGGACTAAGCACAAAATTATATTTGAATATTATACCTTTGGGCTCATATGATTTCCTAATTGGTATGGATTTATTTGGACATGCATCATGTTGTCCTAGATTGTTATCATAAGGCTTTTACTTTCTTGGATGAAGAAGGGAACTTGAAAATAGTAAAGGGTATTCCAAGGGTTGTAACTATTAGATAAGTTTCAACCTTGCAGCTGAAGAAAATTTTCAGGAAAGGATGTCAAGTATTTGCGACACATATGGAGGAGGAACCTAAGGATAAAGTTCCAAATATGGAAGACTATGCATTTCTAAGGGATTTTAAAGATGTATTTAGAGAAATATTGGGGTGACCACCCAAAAGAGATATTGATTTCTCTATAAATCTAATGCTTGAAGCATCCCAAGTGTCCAAGACTCCTTATAGGATGAGTACACCATAGTTTAGGGATTTTCTAATGCAACTTGAAGAGATCCTGAAGAAGGGGTATATATGCCCAAGTGTGTCACCTTGGGGTGTCCTAGTGTTATTTTTGAAAAATAAGGATGGAACGCGGATATGACATTGACTTCAGGCAATTGAATAAGGTAGCAATGAAGAACAAGTATCCTTTTCCAAGGATAGATGATCTCTTTGACAATTTGAAAGATGCAAAAATATTCTCTAAGATTGACCTCAGATAAAACTATCATCAGGTAAGAATTAAAGAGGAAGATATCAACAAGAAAACCTTTAGGACGAGGTATGGCCATTATAAGTTTACAATAGTTCCATTTGGGTTGTCAAATGCACCAACTGTCTTCATGTGTTTAATGAATGGTATTTTTAGAGAATACTTAGATAAGTTTGTCATTGTATTTTTGGATGGCATACTTATTTACTCAAAGTATGAAGAAGAACATGAGAAAAACTTGAGGATGGTGCTACAAGTATTGAAAGAACATTAGTTATATGAAAATTTGAGCAAGTTCTCATTCTACCAGAGGCAAATTCATTTCTTGGGTCATATCATTTCATAGGAAGGGATAGTAGTGGAACCAAAGAAGATAAAATCCATTGAAAGATGGCCAACACCAAGGAATGTTGTAGAGGTGAGATATTTCATGGGACTTGTAGGGTACTATAGAAGTTTTATTGAAGGCTTTTCAAATATTGCACACCCAATCACATCCTTGCAAAATAAAGGTGTGATATTTGAGTGGAATTCTAATTGTAAAAGGAGTTTAGAACACTTGAAGAGTTTGTTGACAAGTGCACCAATTTTGAGAATTACTTATCCTAATGAAGACTTTGTTGTGTGCACTGATACATGCAAGGAAGGGATTGGTGAAGTCCTTAGTAAGAATGGGCATGTGGTGTGCTACAAATCAAGGAAATTAAAAGAGCACGAAAGGAACTATGCTACTCATGATTTGGAATTGCCAGCGATAGTGCATGCCTTGAATATGTGGAGGCACTACCTAATGGGAAAATGATTTGAGTTGAGGACAGACCACAGTGGTCTGAAATATTTGTTTGGACAACCAACTCTAAATGTTATGAAAAGTAGGTGGTTAGAATTCTTCATTAAGTATGACTTTGATATAAAGCATATCAAGGGTAAAGAGAACAAGGTGGTTGATGCACTCAGTAGGCAAGTGCATGATATGCATGCGACATCCATTAACGTGTAAAAATTAGATTTGAAATATAGAATGTTAGAGGCTACAACATTAGATTAGCACTATGTGGAAATAATGACAAAGCTACAACAAGGTATTTTGCAGCAGAAAATTGAAGATTTTGAGTTAAAAGAGGATGAAATTCTCATGTACGGGGGCAGAGTTTATGTACCAAATTCTCAAGAGTTGAAAAATCTGCTATTAAAATAAATGCACAGTGTTCCTTAGGTTGGGAACCTAGGATACCAAAAGACAATTGCAGCTATCATGAAACAATACTATTGGCCAGGTATGAAGAAATAAGTGGTTGATTTTATTTCCAAGTGTTTGAAATGTCAGAAAGTAAAGGCTGAGCACAGAAACCCAGATGATTTTCTATAGCCATTACCCATCCCTGAGTGGAAATGGGAATTTGTAACTATGGATTTCATCACTAAGCTATCCAAAAAAACTAAGAAGCATGATTCCATCATGGTATTGGTGGATAAGCTTACTAAAGTTGCCCAATTTGAGTTGTAACTATGGATTTTATCACTAAACTACCTAGAACAACCAAGAAGCATGATTCCATCATGATAGTGGTGGATAAGCTTACTAAATTTTTCCAATTTGTTCCAGTAAGGCTCACTCACAAGGTAACACACATTGTTGATATTTATATGACATAAATTGTTAGGCTTCATGGTATACCCAAGATATTTGTATATGACAAGGATCCCAAATTTACATCAAACTTTTGGAAGGAATTATTTAAAGGATTTGGGACAAATCTTAACTTTAGCACAACCTATCATCCATAGTCAGATGGAAAAATAGAGAGAGACAACCAAGTGATCGAGGATATGCTAAGAATGTATGCAATGGATAAACCATCAAAATGGGAAGATTATTTGAATTTGGTTGAATTTGTATATAACAATGGGTATCAAGCATCTCTAAAGATGAACCCATTTGAGACACTTTATGGCAGAAAGTGCAACACACTAGTGAGTTGGGACAACTCAACAGATAGAGCAATGGATGGGCTAGATTTGCTAAGGAAAATGGAAGAGCAAATGGTGAAAACAAAACAAAAATCAAAGGTTTCCCAAGATAGGAAGAAAAGTTATGCAGATAATTGCAAAACTCATAGAGAATTTAAAGTGGGTGACCACGTGTTTTTGAAAGTGAAAGCCAGGAAGATTTCACTTAAGTTGGGAAATTTGTTCAAAGTTGGTAGCACATTATTGTGGGTCGTCTGAAATCCTGGAGAGGATTGGTCATGTCGCATATATGCTTGCACTTCCTTCATCCATATGCATTGATAATTTGTTTCATGTATCTTTTCTTAAAACTTATGTGCATGATGTTAATCATGTAATTGATTGGAATCTGATTCAGGTGGAGCAAAAAAGCAACTTTCGAGTTCAATCGGTATGCATATTGGACCATAAATTCAAGTTGTTCTGAAATCGAGCAATATGATTGGTAAAGGTACAATGGACATGTTACGATCCTGAGGATGCAACTTGGGAGCACGAGTATGTTATGTGCGCAGAGTGCCCATATATTTTTGAAGACTTTTAAATTTTTTATTGTCCATAATGCACTGAGGACGGTGCATAAATAAGGGGGAGAGGAATGTAATACCCTATCCCGAACCCCAATTGTAAATGTAAATGTAATGTACATATAGATTGGTGAGATGTGAGCACTAATTTTTGGGTTCTGGTTTTTTGCACGTGTACAAAAAAAGTGGGGTGTGCTCACATTTCATAGTTTGCACGCACCTGAGGAAGTGCGCAAGGATTGTCTTGAAGTGTGCATCAGATCAGGCTTTGTAGACAGGATTTTTGGGCCAAAGAGCCTTTGTATACAAATATTTTGAGGTCTAAGTGCTTATGTGGTTTAGTGCAACAAAGTGCTAAGTTTTTCACATGCACCAAGGTAGGGTGTGTGCCCATTTCATAGTTTTGTGTGCACCTGAATAAGTGTGTCGTGGAGCTAAAAGGCCAACGAGCCTATCTTTGTAAAAATGCAATGACACTCAGATAATTAATAAAAACATATCACTACACGCAGGCCAATCAAACCATAAGATACGAGGGGTTTAAACTCCACTAGAAAAGGAAAAAGGGGCTAAGAGTTAGAAAGAGAGAATATTTTAATAATATTTGCAAAAATATAATTTATGGGATATATATTTATCCTAAGTTCCTAAGGGATGGGAATGAGTCACCAAGTGGAGCAAAGCTAGTTCTTAAGGTGTCAAGTTTATAGTTTTAGTTAGGAAAATATATTGTTGGGCCTTAGTGTATTTCGGGGGGGATTCACTCATTCCTTCATCAAGAATACCAACTTTCCTCTGCTAATAATATGTATCTTGTTGTAACTTATTGCCATCACATAACCCTGTACTTGGGAAGGCCTTTGTGCTATTGAAGAGGCGGGTTTTCAATCCCGTGTGCTATTGAAGAGGTGGGTTGTCAGGTCCGTGTGTGATTGAAGAAGCAGGTTGTCGGTACTGTAATCACTCTCTCCATGTGAGAGAACTTATGGGAATTTTTTTCCCAAGGTGCCCAGTTGCAGCTATAGGGCTTTGAGACTTCCTTCCCAGCCTGTTGTTGAAGCCCTAGAAGGAAAGTGGGCCAGCCAAAGGACTATTGAGCAAAGAAGGGGCACACTTCTTGGGGTGGGACATGCATGTGGGGAATGAGAGTATGTAGTATATTTGTTTGGGTTGGCACATTTGTTTGAATTTTTTTACTATTTATATAACTTAGTTGGTATTAGGAATCCTTTTCCTTGGTGGAGTTTAAGCCCCAACTCGGAGGTGATCTGCTGCTAAGATTTTTTGAATGACAAAGTCTATGGATGGGAGGAATGTCTGTGCTCAGTGCCCAGTTGGTGGATTACAACAAAATATTAGTGTCTTCATATGTGTATTATTCTGTAAGTAATGTGTATATACATGTTAAATATATTATGTGTTACAATTGTATATATATATTTGTGTGTGGATTATATATATTGTAGAACTGCATGTTTCTTGCATATGTAGGGCATAGGCCATGACAGTTTATATGTGTTTATATATTGTCTAACATGTGAATGCCTATTCTATTTCTATTTCCGGAATTGGTACATAATTATGTTAGGGTTGTGCATGGATTGTTAGTTCTGCATAACTGTTGTAGATGTAGAGCATGGTAGTTATTAAGTGTTTCATGTTAGACAATTTTGTGGTAACGGTCATGGGATTCTGATGAAAGGCTTGAATCATCATGTGTGCAAATGGGATAGATCCCGCACGTGGCATAGGAATGGTTGTGTGCATAATTATATTATGAGTTCATTCCATTGCTATAGTCACTATATGTTAGGTAGCTTCAGCAGTAATCGTATTGGTTCTAAAGCGAAGCTAGAAATGTCATGTGTGTTGAGGGATCGTCGACGCAGCCGACATAATGACGGTTGAGCATGAAAAATTGCTAAGACATCATTGTTGCACGTGATACGAGACCGATTTGCGTGCACTAGGAAAAATTAGTTGTGTGTAGCACAAGGCCAGTTTTGCACATTGTTGGTTTCAATGAGTTACTTCCACAAAAGAAAGAATTGATATCAGATCTTTATTTAGTGAGTTGCGGTAGTGGAGGCTTTACAATGTGGTAACGAGACTCAACTGGGAGGTTGGATTCATTACAAAATGGTATCAGAGTTCAAATTTTGATGTGACATGGATCAAAGCAGAGTTGGGGACATTACACAATATATTTTTCACATAGGATTCAACGCAAAAGACTATCCTGAGTGAGAAAAACCCATAGAGTCTCGATCGCTAAACCTTTTCCAAAGAGGACTAGATCCTTAAGACCCCACCCACCAGTCAACTTAGGATGAGAAACATCCTTCCAACTAACCAGATGGGAGCCGAGATAATATGTTGTGCCTTTCGATGAGTAATTATAACATACTTTTCTGATCTTGACCAAGATTCCTTTGGAAAATTTTTCCAACAAATGTCAATAGACTGAAATGGCTTTGATCACCAATTTGATGAGAATGATACAACCATCCCTAGAAATCCATCTATTGCATCAGATAGAAATATGCTTCTCTGCTTTCGATACCAACCATCCCCAATCATTTATGGAGTAGTAATTTGGCTTGAGATGATACCCCAAGTATTTCAATCCATCAAAATATCAAAAGAGGGATAAGGAAAAATATTGGCCATCTCTTGTCAGATAACTACATCACACTCTGGAAAATAACCAACATATTTTCCAACATTTGATCAACATACTATATGCATCACAAAAGAGATCCATGATACCTTTGAGGACCTGACCCTCCATTGTTAGGTAGTGATAGAAAAGAAAAATGTCATCCTAGAATAAATTCCTACAACTCAGGTATGATCAGGTCACACATCCCCATCGACTCTTGGAGAAGATCTATATCAAGATTTTCCTATTCTATAAGCTTTGAAAGGAGAGATTTTTGGGTCATCCCCTAGAACCTTCA
>ML808057.1:88342-109981 GCA_009831015.1 Picea engelmannii
AGGCCAAGAGATTTTCATCAAATTTAACATATCTTCTAATAATAATTTCATTACAATGTGGTTGAAGAAGTCTATAACCTTTGACATCTTCAAAATAACCAACAAATATACACTTCCCACTTTTAGGCTGCAATGCTTTCCTTTTCTCATCAGGAATGTGAGCCCATGCTATACTACCAAATACACAGAAGTGACTTACATCTGGTTTAATTTTAGTCCAAGCTTCTTCCGGTGTTATATTTTTAAGAGCCTTTGTGGGAGTGCGATTTACTATGTAATTTGCACAGTTGATTTCTTATGCCCAATACTTCAGACTTAATCCCTTAGATTAGATCATACAATTAGCCATTTCTTTTAATGCACGGTTTCCCTCTCAGCAACATCATTTTGTTGTGGTGTATATGGAAGAATGTGTTTCATTTGGATGCCCTGTGTAGTGCAGTGACTTGTAAAATTATTGTTCACATATTCACCTCCATTATTTGTTCTTAAATTTTGAATTTGATGTCCACATTGCTTTTCTACAAGGGCCTTGTAGGCCAAAAACTTCGCTCTTAAGTTTTAAGAAGTAAACCCAAGTACGTCTGGAAAAGTCATCAATGAAATTTAAGAAATACTTGCACCCAAAAAAAGAAGGAGAATAAAGTGGACCACATGAATCACTGTGAATAAGATGCAAAGGGCCTGAGGCGTGCCAAGAGGCACGTTTGTCAAAATTGCCTCAATGATGTTTGCCAAGAACAAAACCGACACAAACACCATCTCTACATGAAACAAGAGGAAGACCAATCACCATCTGTTAATTACATAATTGTTGCAATGAGTGATAGTTTAGATGACCAAACCGCTCATGCCAAAGTTTGCTCAAGTCATTTCTATGAGCAACAAAAAATGATGAAAAAGATGATGACACAAAGTTGTCAAACTTGTACAACCTGGTAATATCATCAACAATTCCAGTTGCAAGAACATGCTTAGGATCTTTTATATCCTTGATTACAACTTGGTGAGGTGAAAACTCTACAGTTTTACTATCACATGAATGAGTGATTTGATATATTGATAGAAGGTTACAAGAAAGACTTGGAACACATAATACATCATTGAAATGACAGTTTTCTACTTGAACTGTTCCATATACTTCAACACTAAGAGATCTATCATCACCAACAAATATTTTCTTGGTGTTACATTCATTTAGAGAAAAAAATATGTATTTATCCTTAGCCATATGCTAAGATGCTCCAAAATCAATAAGCCACTCATCAGAAGAAGAAGTAGAAGTTGTATTGAAGGAGAAACCATAAGTAGAAAGTGCATGTCCATGAGAAGAAGAAGAAGAAGTAGAATCAATACTGATGTTGTGCTTCTTCATCGCTGCTTCTAAAGCTACCATATTCTTGAAACATTTGGACTCATCATGACCATCTTTATCACAAAAGATGCAATGTCTGTTAGTCTTCTTACTTTTATATTTTTCTCATTTGTCACCATTAGGAGCGTAAGTTGTCTGAGTGGGTTTGGGACCCTTATATTGTTTTTTGTTGTGGCAAGGATGTTGCTTCTTGGGATTCTTTGGTTTATCTTTCTTATGGACGAATAAGGCTTTGTTGGAGGTACCTGTAGTGCTGATCACTCCAAGTTGTACAAGCTTATCTTGCTATCTAATCAAAGCATCACAAAAGTTATCAAGACTGGGTTTTTTATAAGCTGCCCCTAGAGCCTCTTGCATGGCATAAAAGGTATATACAAACACATAATATGCACTACCTAGCTTAGAAAGAATAAGATAGATGCAACGATCTTCTTCTATCTTTATATTACATTCTTCACATAAAGTTCTGAGTGGTTTAAACTTAGATAGATAGTCTTCAATGAAAGAAAAATCATTTGGACTTAAAGTGAGTACTTGATTTTCTAATTGTTGTGCTCGAATAATATTGTGTTTACGAAACATATATTCAATCTTGTCCCAAGATTCTTTGGGTTGATCAATTGATTGAAGGTGGAACCTTAAATCAAGAGAGATGGACATTCTGATTAATCCACATGCTTCATCATTCATATTATCCCATTTTACCTTTTTATCAACATCAGTGGGTGATGTTTCCTTTCCCAAGGTAATTCGGTACAAGCCTTTACTTCTTAATAAATCCTCCATATGGGATTTCCATTGGAAGTAGTTGGTACTGGTAAACAAGAGATTACTTTCATAATACATATTAAATATGCAGATAATATGGATTTAAAAACTGAAACTAATGATCTGGATGGAAAGATCTCGAAAAGTGAGGTAGTTTTAAAAAAAACGATGCTAAAAACAAACTTCGGATGTCAAAGTTCTGCCCTTTTTAGAAAAAGGCATAAACGGTAACCAAAGGACCACGTGGTGGTGTAAGTTGTTTTATGAAGTAACTCACTTTTATAAAGAGAAGTGGGGATCACTTTTACAATGAAGTTACTTTATAAAAAAAATGTTGCATGCAAAATAAATAACTCTAAAATAAAATATTAAAGTTACTTATAGTGATTCACTTTTATGCTTGAAGTGAAATACATTTTACAAATTTAGCATGAACTTTTTCAAAAAAAAGTAATAATAGAGAGACTTGAACTCAAGACCTCTTACTTAATAAAGCAAATTTTAACCAAATGGTCTAGCAAAACATATTGTATTTTTTAGGAAGAGGATTGGGGGTGTTTTTGTTGTTGTTGTTGTTGACGGCCTTGGAGAGCATGCTAAAAAAAAACCATTTTCACACAAGATAAAAAAATTCACTTCTCGATGACAAAAAGGGTTAGATCTCGGTTAGCTTATCCAGAAGATGCACATTTTCCTATCTGTTTCTGATTTTTTGAGATCACATAGGGCACGAGGAAAAGAGCATACGCAGATATAAAAGAGTAGCAACCCAGAAATAAATAATACAAAACCATAATAAAATCAAAATGATACTCTGCAAAAATTTAAAAAATGCTTATTCAGGCTTTATACCTTCGGATCTGACTGAAATGGTCTTATCTTGGGAAAACAGAAACCTTTTCGAGTGAAATGATAAGTGTTCCTCACCGAATTGAGCGTTATTGACGCAATGGAACAATCCTCTCAGCCCATAAATGTACGTAAATGACATAAAATGGATATGAGGAAACCGACTTCACGATCTCGATCTACAACAGGAGCGGGTCTTCAAACAGACTCTGATACCATGTTTGACAACACATGTATTCCAAAAGAGGACGAAAACCTTCAGTAACCACTCAGATAACCATATCAAAGATCAACACAATGATGTTGTCACGTGGTAAAACCCCTACGGGGAAACATCCATGATCCCAACCAATGCGTCCACTTGGAGCAGTTTATTAATGCAAAAAAAAAAGATTACAGAGAGATTTTACAAAGAAGTTTCTTACAATTGGTCATCGAAAAATGACCCTCGATTCTCTTTAAATAGAGATCATAGACCAATCATGTGTTAATCCACGGATCAATGGTCGTTAAGATCGAGGAGAATATGAACCGTTAGATCACTCTATGTCGAGAACATATCGTAACCATCATGTTTCCTAACTACAAATGCATACTAATGCATACTAAAGAAACACACTTTTATCTAATGACACATTAGACCAAGTAGATCTTAACTAACTCCCAAGTGTCTAAATATCCTAACATATTTATGGTTTTCATAAATTATTTAGTCTAAAAAATCTTGTTGCCTACACATTTTGCAGATTTAACAACAATTTGATTAGTACAAGATCAACACATAGATTAGAAGCGTGGAAGATGCATAAAGAACACACAACCATGAATATGAGGTCATAAGGATGTATGACAATATATGTGATGAGGGTACAAATTCAAATGGACATGGAAAAAACAAGGAAGAAAGCATGAATTTGGTGAAGACCATAAAAATGTTGCAAAAGGACATCCAAAGTTGCAAAGTTGATAATGATAGGATTATGAAATCTAAGGAGGAATAAGATGGATTCAATATCAAGTTTCTACAAATCTTGGACATAATTGAGAAAAAGATGGATAAGTAAATCGAGTCAAGCAAATCAAGGAGACACATGTTTCATGATGAGAGAAGAAAAACAAGAAGTGTTTATAGGCATCACCATCACTTTCCAAGACATTCAGCTAGGAGAGCACGTAGTAGTTCAAGCCCATATCTTGTCAGAAAACATAAGAGGAGGTCTGGGGTGGGTGAGATACAAGGAGAAATGAATAAGATTAAACCTCCTAATTTTGATGGTAAGCACAAGAAGGATGAGGATGCAAAGACCTAACTATTGGGCATGAGGAATTAATTTTAGTTACATCATTATTCTTCACATGCAGAAGGAATAATTTCAATCTACCAGCACAAGGGAAAAACATCAATGTGGTGGCACTAGTTTGTGCAAGTGCAACACCTTGATGAGAGAAAGGTTACTTGGAGGGAGTTCAAGAGGTATTTTCAAAACAATACTTAAACAAAACTTACTATGATAGGAAAATGAAAGAGTTATTTGAACTCAAGCTTGGAAGTATGACCATAGATGAGTATGAGAGGAGATTTTTAGAGCTACTGAAGTATGTTGCTTTCATCAAGGATTAATAGGTTAAGATTCATAGGTACTTGAGTGGGATACCATCATTTATTAGTGATAAGATAAGATATTATGATCCCAAGACATTGGAGGAAACTATAAGTAGGGCCAAGTGTCTTTATGATCAACAAAGAGGAAGACCCACTTACCAAAAGGCTTGGGAAGACAAGAAGAAATGAAAGATGGTGTAGAGGAAGAAGGGGACCAAGCCACAATTCTTCAGAAATAATTTTTCAGGGACAACCAACTCCCAAGGATCCCACAATGAGAGAGGAAATGGGACAAAGACCAAGGAAACAACCAATGAAGTATTGGGGTTATGAGGGAGAGCACGTGTATAGAGATTGTCCTCACAGATGTGAAAAAGTGAGGATTGTTCATAATATACAGTAAGATGATACAGTGGATGACATGGGCATAAATGTACCTAGGATCTATGCATACCTGGATAACAACCAAGTTGAGTTTTAGTCACATATGATTGAAGTGTAAGGTAAGTTAAACAACCAACCCATTGCTATTTTAATTGATTCAAGAGCTAGTCATAGTTATCTAGATCCTAAGATTGTGGAAAGATTTCAATTTCCAAAAATAAATCTTGGGAAACCTTGGTTGGTACAACTAGCTACAAGAGCAAAAAAGAAAATTAATGAGAAGGTTAAGGAATGTCTAATGGACATGAATGGACTAAGCACAAAATTATATTTGAATATTATACCTTTGGGCTCATATGATTTCCTAATTGGTATGGATTTATTTGGACATGCATCATGTTGTCCTAGATTGTTATCATAAGGCTTTTACTTTCTTGGATGAAGAAGGGAACTTGAAAATAGTAAAGGGTATTCCAAGGGTTGTAACTATTAGATAAGTTTCAACCTTGCAGCTGAAGAAAATTTTCAGGAAAGGATGTCAAGTATTTGCGACACATATGGAGGAGGAACCTAAGGATAAAGTTCCAAATATGGAAGACTATGCATTTCTAAGGGATTTTAAAGATGTATTTAGAGAAATATTGGGGTGACCACCCAAAAGAGATATTGATTTCTCTATAAATCTAATGCTTGAAGCATCCCAAGTGTCCAAGACTCCTTATAGGATGAGTACACCATAGTTTAGGGATTTTCTAATGCAACTTGAAGAGATCCTGAAGAAGGGGTATATATGCCCAAGTGTGTCACCTTGGGGTGTCCTAGTGTTATTTTTGAAAAATAAGGATGGAACGCGGATATGACATTGACTTCAGGCAATTGAATAAGGTAGCAATGAAGAACAAGTATCCTTTTCCAAGGATAGATGATCTCTTTGACAATTTGAAAGATGCAAAAATATTCTCTAAGATTGACCTCAGATAAAACTATCATCAGGTAAGAATTAAAGAGGAAGATATCAACAAGAAAACCTTTAGGACGAGGTATGGCCATTATAAGTTTACAATAGTTCCATTTGGGTTGTCAAATGCACCAACTGTCTTCATGTGTTTAATGAATGGTATTTTTAGAGAATACTTAGATAAGTTTGTCATTGTATTTTTGGATGGCATACTTATTTACTCAAAGTATGAAGAAGAACATGAGAAAAACTTGAGGATGGTGCTACAAGTATTGAAAGAACATTAGTTATATGAAAATTTGAGCAAGTTCTCATTCTACCAGAGGCAAATTCATTTCTTGGGTCATATCATTTCATAGGAAGGGATAGTAGTGGAACCAAAGAAGATAAAATCCATTGAAAGATGGCCAACACCAAGGAATGTTGTAGAGGTGAGATATTTCATGGGACTTGTAGGGTACTATAGAAGTTTTATTGAAGGCTTTTCAAATATTGCACACCCAATCACATCCTTGCAAAATAAAGGTGTGATATTTGAGTGGAATTCTAATTGTAAAAGGAGTTTAGAACACTTGAAGAGTTTGTTGACAAGTGCACCAATTTTGAGAATTACTTATCCTAATGAAGACTTTGTTGTGTGCACTGATACATGCAAGGAAGGGATTGGTGAAGTCCTTAGTAAGAATGGGCATGTGGTGTGCTACAAATCAAGGAAATTAAAAGAGCACGAAAGGAACTATGCTACTCATGATTTGGAATTGCCAGCGATAGTGCATGCCTTGAATATGTGGAGGCACTACCTAATGGGAAAATGATTTGAGTTGAGGACAGACCACAGTGGTCTGAAATATTTGTTTGGACAACCAACTCTAAATGTTATGAAAAGTAGGTGGTTAGAATTCTTCATTAAGTATGACTTTGATATAAAGCATATCAAGGGTAAAGAGAACAAGGTGGTTGATGCACTCAGTAGGCAAGTGCATGATATGCATGCGACATCCATTAACGTGTAAAAATTAGATTTGAAATATAGAATGTTAGAGGCTACAACATTAGATTAGCACTATGTGGAAATAATGACAAAGCTACAACAAGGTATTTTGCAGCAGAAAATTGAAGATTTTGAGTTAAAAGAGGATGAAATTCTCATGTACGGGGGCAGAGTTTATGTACCAAATTCTCAAGAGTTGAAAAATCTGCTATTAAAATAAATGCACAGTGTTCCTTAGGTTGGGAACCTAGGATACCAAAAGACAATTGCAGCTATCATGAAACAATACTATTGGCCAGGTATGAAGAAATAAGTGGTTGATTTTATTTCCAAGTGTTTGAAATGTCAGAAAGTAAAGGCTGAGCACAGAAACCCAGATGATTTTCTATAGCCATTACCCATCCCTGAGTGGAAATGGGAATTTGTAACTATGGATTTCATCACTAAGCTATCCAAAAAAACTAAGAAGCATGATTCCATCATGGTATTGGTGGATAAGCTTACTAAAGTTGCCCAATTTGAGTTGTAACTATGGATTTTATCACTAAACTACCTAGAACAACCAAGAAGCATGATTCCATCATGATAGTGGTGGATAAGCTTACTAAATTTTTCCAATTTGTTCCAGTAAGGCTCACTCACAAGGTAACACACATTGTTGATATTTATATGACATAAATTGTTAGGCTTCATGGTATACCCAAGATATTTGTATATGACAAGGATCCCAAATTTACATCAAACTTTTGGAAGGAATTATTTAAAGGATTTGGGACAAATCTTAACTTTAGCACAACCTATCATCCATAGTCAGATGGAAAAATAGAGAGAGACAACCAAGTGATCGAGGATATGCTAAGAATGTATGCAATGGATAAACCATCAAAATGGGAAGATTATTTGAATTTGGTTGAATTTGTATATAACAATGGGTATCAAGCATCTCTAAAGATGAACCCATTTGAGACACTTTATGGCAGAAAGTGCAACACACTAGTGAGTTGGGACAACTCAACAGATAGAGCAATGGATGGGCTAGATTTGCTAAGGAAAATGGAAGAGCAAATGGTGAAAACAAAACAAAAATCAAAGGTTTCCCAAGATAGGAAGAAAAGTTATGCAGATAATTGCAAAACTCATAGAGAATTTAAAGTGGGTGACCACGTGTTTTTGAAAGTGAAAGCCAGGAAGATTTCACTTAAGTTGGGAAATTTGTTCAAAGTTGGTAGCACATTATTGTGGGTCGTCTGAAATCCTGGAGAGGATTGGTCATGTCGCATATATGCTTGCACTTCCTTCATCCATATGCATTGATAATTTGTTTCATGTATCTTTTCTTAAAACTTATGTGCATGATGTTAATCATGTAATTGATTGGAATCTGATTCAGGTGGAGCAAAAAAGCAACTTTCGAGTTCAATCGGTATGCATATTGGACCATAAATTCAAGTTGTTCTGAAATCGAGCAATATGATTGGTAAAGGTACAATGGACATGTTACGATCCTGAGGATGCAACTTGGGAGCACGAGTATGTTATGTGCGCAGAGTGCCCATATATTTTTGAAGACTTTTAAATTTTTTATTGTCCATAATGCACTGAGGACGGTGCATAAATAAGGGGGAGAGGAATGTAATACCCTATCCCGAACCCCAATTGTAAATGTAAATGTAATGTACATATAGATTGGTGAGATGTGAGCACTAATTTTTGGGTTCTGGTTTTTTGCACGTGTACAAAAAAAGTGGGGTGTGCTCACATTTCATAGTTTGCACGCACCTGAGGAAGTGCGCAAGGATTGTCTTGAAGTGTGCATCAGATCAGGCTTTGTAGACAGGATTTTTGGGCCAAAGAGCCTTTGTATACAAATATTTTGAGGTCTAAGTGCTTATGTGGTTTAGTGCAACAAAGTGCTAAGTTTTTCACATGCACCAAGGTAGGGTGTGTGCCCATTTCATAGTTTTGTGTGCACCTGAATAAGTGTGTCGTGGAGCTAAAAGGCCAACGAGCCTATCTTTGTAAAAATGCAATGACACTCAGATAATTAATAAAAACATATCACTACACGCAGGCCAATCAAACCATAAGATACGAGGGGTTTAAACTCCACTAGAAAAGGAAAAAGGGGCTAAGAGTTAGAAAGAGAGAATATTTTAATAATATTTGCAAAAATATAATTTATGGGATATATATTTATCCTAAGTTCCTAAGGGATGGGAATGAGTCACCAAGTGGAGCAAAGCTAGTTCTTAAGGTGTCAAGTTTATAGTTTTAGTTAGGAAAATATATTGTTGGGCCTTAGTGTATTTCGGGGGGGATTCACTCATTCCTTCATCAAGAATACCAACTTTCCTCTGCTAATAATATGTATCTTGTTGTAACTTATTGCCATCACATAACCCTGTACTTGGGAAGGCCTTTGTGCTATTGAAGAGGCGGGTTTTCAATCCCGTGTGCTATTGAAGAGGTGGGTTGTCAGGTCCGTGTGTGATTGAAGAAGCAGGTTGTCGGTACTGTAATCACTCTCTCCATGTGAGAGAACTTATGGGAATTTTTTTCCCAAGGTGCCCAGTTGCAGCTATAGGGCTTTGAGACTTCCTTCCCAGCCTGTTGTTGAAGCCCTAGAAGGAAAGTGGGCCAGCCAAAGGACTATTGAGCAAAGAAGGGGCACACTTCTTGGGGTGGGACATGCATGTGGGGAATGAGAGTATGTAGTATATTTGTTTGGGTTGGCACATTTGTTTGAATTTTTTTACTATTTATATAACTTAGTTGGTATTAGGAATCCTTTTCCTTGGTGGAGTTTAAGCCCCAACTCGGAGGTGATCTGCTGCTAAGATTTTTTGAATGACAAAGTCTATGGATGGGAGGAATGTCTGTGCTCAGTGCCCAGTTGGTGGATTACAACAAAATATTAGTGTCTTCATATGTGTATTATTCTGTAAGTAATGTGTATATACATGTTAAATATATTATGTGTTACAATTGTATATATATATTTGTGTGTGGATTATATATATTGTAGAACTGCATGTTTCTTGCATATGTAGGGCATAGGCCATGACAGTTTATATGTGTTTATATATTGTCTAACATGTGAATGCCTATTCTATTTCTATTTCCGGAATTGGTACATAATTATGTTAGGGTTGTGCATGGATTGTTAGTTCTGCATAACTGTTGTAGATGTAGAGCATGGTAGTTATTAAGTGTTTCATGTTAGACAATTTTGTGGTAACGGTCATGGGATTCTGATGAAAGGCTTGAATCATCATGTGTGCAAATGGGATAGATCCCGCACGTGGCATAGGAATGGTTGTGTGCATAATTATATTATGAGTTCATTCCATTGCTATAGTCACTATATGTTAGGTAGCTTCAGCAGTAATCGTATTGGTTCTAAAGCGAAGCTAGAAATGTCATGTGTGTTGAGGGATCGTCGACGCAGCCGACATAATGACGGTTGAGCATGAAAAATTGCTAAGACATCATTGTTGCACGTGATACGAGACCGATTTGCGTGCACTAGGAAAAATTAGTTGTGTGTAGCACAAGGCCAGTTTTGCACATTGTTGGTTTCAATGAGTTACTTCCACAAAAGAAAGAATTGATATCAGATCTTTATTTAGTGAGTTGCGGTAGTGGAGGCTTTACAATGTGGTAACGAGACTCAACTGGGAGGTTGGATTCATTACAAAATGGTATCAGAGTTCAAATTTTGATGTGACATGGATCAAAGCAGAGTTGGGGACATTACACAATATATTTTTCACATAGGATTCAACGCAAAAGACTATCCTGAGTGAGAAAAACCCATAGAGTCTCGATCGCTAAACCTTTTCCAAAGAGGACTAGATCCTTAAGACCCCACCCACCAGTCAACTTAGGATGAGAAACATCCTTCCAACTAACCAGATGGGAGCCGAGATAATATGTTGTGCCTTTCGATGAGTAATTATAACATACTTTTCTGATCTTGACCAAGATTCCTTTGGAAAATTTTTCCAACAAATGTCAATAGACTGAAATGGCTTTGATCACCAATTTGATGAGAATGATACAACCATCCCTAGAAATCCATCTATTGCATCAGATAGAAATATGCTTCTCTGCTTTCGATACCAACCATCCCCAATCATTTATGGAGTAGTAATTTGGCTTGAGATGATACCCCAAGTATTTCAATCCATCAAAATATCAAAAGAGGGATAAGGAAAAATATTGGCCATCTCTTGTCAGATAACTACATCACACTCTGGAAAATAACCAACATATTTTCCAACATTTGATCAACATACTATATGCATCACAAAAGAGATCCATGATACCTTTGAGGACCTGACCCTCCATTGTTAGGTAGTGATAGAAAAGAAAAATGTCATCCTAGAATAAATTCCTACAACTCAGGTATGATCAGGTCACACATCCCCATCGACTCTTGGAGAAGATCTATATCAAGATTTTCCTATTCTATAAGCTTTGAAAGGAGAGATTTTTGGGTCATCCCCTAGAACCTTCAAATTAGCTGGCATGATTTTCATGAATGGGGAACAGAAGGGGTAGCACCTGCTCTAAGTACCCTAGAGATAAGTCTTTGAAAACCTTGAGAAACCTCACGAAACGCCTTTTCCTGTGTATTTTTAAGGGAAGATTTTCTCCCCATTTTTTAGGGCCAAGGATCCTTATCAGAAATGAAGTCCAAACCCCAGAGTTTGAGATCTAGGGAATAGACCTCACTATAAGGAGGGCCACTATCCATTTATATATAATCAAGGCACTATCTATTTTAAAGATTAAATTATAATTTTATGGAGGGTTATCGAGGATTATATTCGACAGCTCGAAGGGAAAGTAGATAAACAATGAAGATTAATATTGGAGCTCTAAGTGAACAAAGGGTAATGGAGTGAAAATATCCAATACCAACAAACCATATTTAGTATACCAGTCTTGTTCCTATTCAAATCAAAGAATAATTTCGAAACAAATTTCCAAAGATTCGATACCATCGAGATGAAGATGAATTATTGAAACATTAAGTGGTTTAGTGAATTATTGAAACATTAAGTGGTTTAATAGTTTCTACACCATTTTCAAATATAGTTTAAATAGGAGTTTCATTTTTAGGTTTCGTATTGGTCCATGTTTAAATCAATTTCAATTTATATGTCTGATTTTTCGGTAGCACGGTTTTGTTTCTCCATCTTGGCCTCATTGTCTTCGTGCCCTCCATGTGAGATGTGGTAGTGTAGGATTGAACTTGAAACCACTAAGTTAGGTTTGGCCTCTTTTCTTTCAAAACCATTAGTGGTGTGTCTTCTAGATGGTGTATTTTTCAGGTATGGGTAGGTGGTACATTTTTCGGAGTATGGGGTATGAGTAGCTGGTGTATATTTAGGATATGAGTTTTATATTTATTGCAACTTTATAAAATAAAATGATGAAATACCTAAAATTGGTTGATAAGGATCTTCAACCAATGAAATTTAGTTGCGTGAAAAAAATAGTAACATTACCCATAGATGAAATAATTAAATTTTAAAATTAAAAAGTAAAAATAATCATAGTTGCACGGAATCGATTCTAACATTTCCAACATATTTGAAACTTATTCATACATTTGTCGCGGAACCGATTCCAGCATTTCCAACATCTCTAAAACGCGTTCATACATTCGTCGAGCTTGGAAACTAGTAGGGAACATTCCCAATTGGTTGAGAGTTGTTTTGGGAACTTGGGAGCTTTTTGAGAGCTTCAACGTCAAGAAAATGAAAACTTGGGAACTAGTTTTCGAAATAGAGAGCTTTAAATTAAATTTCTATTAAATTAAAATGTAAATATTTTTATTCCATTATTACAAATACATAATTTATTACAAATATTATTATTATATTTATTTAAAATATCACTATAAAGCAAAGACTAAACTACACTAAATATTATTAAGTAAAAAACATTGATGCTACTCACTTTATAGTTGTGGATATGAAAACAATTGAATGCATGTGTCTTTTTCTTCAAGCCTAGACTAAACATGAAAGTAGAGTAAATCAATACCCTATCCATGGCAAGCATTTTCTCTTGCTATCAACCAACCATATCATTGATTTTTATTGTATTTCCAATTTACGAGAATATCACTATTTAGTTTTTTCCAATCAGCACAAGAATAATGCTTCAAATTTACAAAGATGTTTGAAGTTTAATTTTGGAAAGATGTTAAAACTTAATATATGCATTTTCAATTTTGTTTAAGTTTTATTACTTGTTACAGTAAGAACAATGTAGACTCATTCAACATAGAAAATAATTAATAATAAAATAATTATATGTTTATTTTTTAATTTAAATTTATATTGATGATGATGATGATGATGATTAACGTCCACTAAGAACTAATTGTTCTATCGGACCTTAAGATGGTAAGTGATTACTTGTGATTCTTTAGAATTTTGTTTCTGTACTCGAAAAACATTAAGAGAAGCTTTCCAAGATCACCATACTTTTGTTGAGTTAAGAGGTTAGGAAGGTTGATAGTGTGATCAATATTTTGAAAATGAGAACTAATATGGGTATAGGCTGGACAATCTAAGAGAAAGTGTTTTTCATCTTCAACCTTCTTAGTGTCACAAAGGTGACACGCTATTTCATCCCATGGCGTTTTAGGGATTGACTAACGCCCAGTTTCACTATAGAGCTCGTGAGAATTTGTTCTTATCTTAGCAATGCTTATTTTTTTCTTTACACTTTGCAATGACTATATATATATATATATATATATATATATATATATATATATATATATATATATATTTGAAAAACATTATAAAAACATATTTTAACAATTGTATTTTTTTAAATATTTGCTATCATTTCTCATTTATTTTAATAAATCAATGGATTTGGATGACCAAAGCTCCCCTTGGTATTATAAAAATCAACATCTAATCCAAACCATCATTATGGTGAGGAAATGACTAAAGTCCTTGATTTTTTAATGGACGACTTTCATCAAAACCATATATATATATATATATATATATATATATATATATATATATATATATATATATGGTTTTGTCTAAAGTTTTTATAAACTAAACTAAGATGAAATTTGATTAATTTTTTTGTTTTAATTAATTGTGGTGAATGAATTTAAATTTTAGAATGTGTGGATAGTAGCATTATTTTTAAGAGGAATGGATTAGGACTGCCTTGTAAGAACCTAATTTTATTCCTTGAAAAATTCTCTAAATAGTATGATTATAATAATTAAAATCCAATAATTGAAATCCAATGAAAACATACCTTTACAATCTTCATTTAATAAGAAAAAATTGTTTTCCCAATCAATAGTGACACGAAGTCCTTCTATTATCTAATGGAACATATGGCTAGAAAGGAGCAAAACACTATTTGAGGAAGGTCAACCTTCCATTGAAGGGGTGTCTTATAGGATCCTAGGATGGGTCAAGGACACAAAGAAGCTGCCACAACCTTTACTTAATTTGAAACAACCACCAAAGATTTCAATATGAAGAGAAACAACATGGTTTGATGGGGCTGCTCAGAGAAATGGGCAGTGTAGTGGAGCGGGTGGAATAATCAAGGAAAATAATCACACTAGCTACAAGTGGTGGCTAAATTGTGGACCAGGCTAAAACAATAGAGAAAAACTACTTGGAGTCTGGGCCTTGTTGTCCCTGGATATGCAGATACACATCCACGATCTTCAGGTTATGGGGGATTCGAAGATAATTATTAACTAGTTGAAAAATATCATTGACGTACAGGCGTTGGGTTTAAATTACTAGAAAGAGCGGATCCTGACACTTACACAGGATTTCTCGGATCTAGATTCCATCCATTCCTATAGATAATTCAATTGGGAAGTTGACGCTCTCTCCAAACAAGCTCTTGACCTACAGGAAGGGATTTTGAAATTCACTCGAATGGAAGATGGTCAAGAAGGGACATCATTATTTCTCTGGCTATATTGACTATGCACAAGTTACCTTTTTCTTCGCCAAGTCTTGCTGGGAATTGATTTGAATTGGATGTTCACCTCATTCTCGACCTAGTCTGGAGGAAGGTTTTAGTTATTCCTCTGTATTTTAGGGCTGACAGGGGAGCTTCCTCTCAGTTAGTTGTTTTACTGTTGCAACTTTGTATCTGTTTTACTGTGTTTTGTCATTTCATGTTATGTGAGTGTTTAAAATTTTGCTAGAGCTATCATTTTGGAGCTCTGCATTGTCGGATTGTAAATTTTTTGGTTTCTCTGGAACAGAAACCTATGGAAAATTTCTAAATGATTTTGGTTAGTTAAAAACATAAGTGTTTATTTTTAATCTTTTAACGAAGAAAATACTTTTTTAACAAAATTTAACAATTTTCTTATGATTTATAAAAAAATATTATTATTAAATGTGTAATTAATTTTCAACTTTATTTTAAAACTTCAAATTTATCATAAATTTGATTTTTTATATATATAAAAGTGTCATGAGAATTTTTTTAATTAAATATACCAATTTTTAAATTTGGCAATTTACATTAAAATTAAAAATATTGTAAAGTTGAGAAATTAAAAATATAATTACAATTTCAAATTTATTTTTTAAATTATATATAAAAAAATTAATGGAAACATGCTCTAGTTTGGGTTAGACTTACGAATTTTCCTTGTATCGACACCCCAATAAAAACTCGTTCATAGGCGCTTTACAATTTTTTCCATCGGTGTTCATCAACAGTAGTCAAATGTTGTAGTGAAGTGAGCTTTACAAAACTGTGATCTTACATATCACAAATTTGAATTTTCATATTTATTATCAACTGAGAACCAACTGTACCTTTGGGCCAAACATTGGTACATAGATTGAACCACTAGAAACCCTATGGAGTTACTTCCATCTACCACGACATCTAGGTACCCAACCATGATTCTCACAAGTTCTCTAGGACAATACTCTTGATACATGGTTTATCTTTATCAATCCAACATGGTGGTATGCCAACACACCATGTAACGATGACAATCTAATAAATTACTATGAGATACATCCATCAAAGTGATGATTACTCAAAGCTTTACAATATATTCAATGACCCTTACATTGGATGACTTATTAGCAACTCAAACAACATAACAAAAAACATTTTCACACAAATGGTTTCATCTTGCACATAACTGGTTTCAAATAACCATGGACCTCACAAACAATTGGTTTCATCTGACCATGAGCCTTGCACACAAATGGTTTCGGCTAACCACGAACCATCATGATGGGGAAACTGTTGCACACACTCTCTTGGGTTTTCTTCACTATGAGCTTCATCCTTGAACTTTCTTCTTCTTCTTTGTGTACCTTCACGAAATTGATTAACTTTATTAACTTGGTCTCAATATTCTCAAATTTTTATATTACTCCATCTCACATTCCCCCCATTAATCAAAGATTCAAATTCTTTTATTCACCATCAAGCTTAGACATAAGTGCACCGACCACCCTCATACCTACCTAGTGGTTCATTCCATAACTTGATGCCACATCCACTTTATGCATAAGAGGGATACATGCTACATGCTTACATACTAATCCATGTAGGTCTGACTCAACAAGGCTTACTAAACATTTGGGGAAATCAACTTGCTTATAGTAAATATTTACATCTTGGACCAAAAACTTCTAGGGTGTCAGGTACAATTGATCATGCACCCATGCTTCTGAAAAACACATATGCATCATTAATCCAGATACAACACACATCTAAAAATGTTTTACATCAACACAAAGGTTATCATAATCTTGTTACATATTCCCATTTACATCCATCTCACATCTACCAAAAATAAATGAGATTCACCCCTTAAACACCCAAAACCTTCACATTGTCGAAACCTGCTAAATGCAAGAGAGTGTACTGCAACATGCACCCATGTCCAACACTCAGCACAAATCGACAATGCAATATTTTGGCAACAAATGTAATATGGACCACTGGAAATGGTAGCATATCCCTAAGGCCATGAGAGTCCCCCTTACTCGAGCACAACAATGACGCCTACGTCAATGGGAGTGAAGGCAATGGCGGTGTGCTCGGATGGTTCACTCATTCAAACCCTCCATTTTTTTTGGTAGAATCACTCCCCTCGAAGCCCCAAACTGTTGGCTCGTATCTCCATTTGCAGGTGGATATATTTTGATTCCAGTGAGCCCAAGATAACACACCTATCCAATAAATGAATATTCCTAGGAGGATATATTTTGATTCCAATGAGCCCAAGATAACACACCCATCCAATAAATGAATATGCCTAGCCTCCTTGCTTAATGTTTTCTACAAGCTCGAAATCTACCGACAATGGGATTTGATGATGGCCTTGAAATGGTATGAGAAATTCAACTACGAGCACAAGAACATTCTTTTCACCCCCTATGGCTCCATCTTCGACGTTGTTTTTCTCTTCCCTCAAACCCAAAACCTCCCCTAGATGAATGGCTCAAACCACTAGTGAGACGCTTCACCTTCACTTCACCTTTCTCGTCCTCAAGCCAATAGCATTGAGGCACAAGGGGATTATCTGGTGATCTCCCACCAATGGATGGTTTCTCGCACCTTTGACTTCACACAACACAATTAAACACAAATCTCTCTCGCTAATTCAAGATTGGGCATCATCCACTCTGCTACAAAACTAAGCACTCTACTCCTACTCTTATGCCTAAGAACATGTAGGACTACATCCTTAGATTCTCATCTTCCTGGGCTCTCTCGTGAGGGAGTCACACCCAGTCCCACTCTGATACCATAATAAAATATGAGAGACTACACATAGGGGATAAAGAGAGAGCAACACAAACTATTTTTTTGTCTATTACATTAGATTATACATCTATTTATACGATCTTAAGTAGATCTCAACCACTGATCTTGATGAGAGATCAATGGATTTTATTCAACCTAGCCATTAACACAATCTAACTTATCTTATCTCTTATCTTCTTGATCCATGTGCTCAACTACTCCTTTGACTTGGAGTGAAATCCTCTAACTTACTCACCTAAGTCATCTTGTCTAGTTACCTGCTTAACAGGTAAAGTCATGGGTTACACCATGAACATGTATGAGTTAATTCTAACAAAAACAATTTGTTATCATCATTGAAATATGTGATAATTACATCGATAGGGGTACACTTATTGGAAATGTCCAGAATTAATGGCCTTTTAATCACATATGGGATTTTAATGGCCACGATTTCATATGCTCAAAATATTCTTTGTCGTCACAAAAATCAAAGATTGTGATTTCAAGCATTAAATTCCTTACATGACAAAAGATGTCCATTTATCATTAAATTGAGTGATTAAGCTGATTTAGGTGATTTAGGTGTTTTATTGTGTTTAAGTTTTTTACTTTGCTTAATTTTTAAAGTTTTTTACTATGATTTGGATTTTTTTTTACTGTGATTTGGTCCACTTTTCTTACCAAATATGAGTTGGATGGTGAGTGGGGAAACCATTGATGTGTCTTAGCATTTTTACTTGGTGCATGTTGGGGCATACCATTACCATTACCATTACCATTACCATTACCATGCTCGAGTTTTTACTAGCTCCCTCACTATGCACACTTGTCTTTTTACCTTTACCACTCCCAAGCCATTTTTCTTTTCACATTTATGTAAACAACCCTTGCAAATTTCTTCCCTTTTCATTTATAACCATAGAAGCGGACGAGCACTTGGACGAACACAACATGGAGGAGCAACATCAATCATGCACTTGGATGAACTCAGCACATAGTAGCAACATCAATCGTGCAATGCAAATAGGTTAGCAAATGTTAGTCTACAATATTATGTATAACAAGCTTTGGAATTGAAATAAAAAAATTATTCTACATTATTTTAGCATATTATTTTATCCTACTATATTGCTTTTGTAAAAAAGTTAGTCAACTATATATTTTCCCTATGTCATTTGTTCGTTAGTCTCACTATAATATTATGCCATATTGTTAAAGAACGATGTATGGAGCTTTGTTCCTCTTGATAGGGTTAAATAACTCATGGTAGAGGGAAAATGTATAGTGGACATTGTTTGTAGCTTTGTTCATTAGTCCCATCAACTTGAATTTGTTGTTCGACCTTCGTCCCACAACTAAAACTCTTTGAGGTTAGAGGATGCTCAGATGTTTGTAGATCAGAATTTTAGATTCAAATTATCATGTTCATGTACATATTCTTATTAATTTTTGAGCAGTATCTGCTTGGGTTTTTACTGGTCCTCGAGCTCTGGACCGTCCAATTAACCTTTTGCATGGATTTTCATCTTTAAGGATGACGTTAAATACACTCATTTAATATTCTTTCTCTCTGTAAAATCATCTAGTATTTTTTTAGATTGAAACCATAACTTTTCTGCAATTTGATTAACCTCCCAGAGTGTTATTCTTAACCAGTACACAAATATGTGCATGCCTCAGGTGAGGTTTTAATTAAATTTTAATTGATATTGCTTTCATCGTTGTTAAGTTGAATTTAAAAATATGTGCATACATATCTTAGGCGAGGTTTTAAAAACCATAAAAAAATTCAAGGTTTTAAAAATCCAAAAAAAAATTGTACATGCCTCCTAAACCCTAACATTAATCTACTAACCCTCTGAAACCCTAACCCTAATTTATGCATGCCTCCCAAACCCTTACACTAAATACTTTATTAATGTTTCGAGCCTTCTCAAGGTTGGGATAAATATGTTTTTATGTTAATTTTTTTTAATGTATATAGTTTATGATTTGTTTTATTAATTGAAGATTTACCATTAATATGGTGTTGTTGTATATATATACCAAACAAACAAAATGAGTAGGATTCATTATGTTTTATTGTTAATAGAGAATAATAGCACAATTGAGAACCACTAATGTATGTATGAAGATTTTTTGTTATTTGCCTCTCATTCAAAGATAATATTAAAGTATACAATTATTTTATTATATTGAAATAATGAATTAATGATTATGATAATGAAATTTAGTGGTGTAAGGATTTTTTGTTATTTGCCTCTCATTCAAAGATAATATTAAAGTATACAATTATTTTATTATATTGAAATAATGAATTAATGATTATGATAATGAAATTTAGTGGTGTAAAGTAGGATTTAAATTATAGATTTGGTTTGTTAAATTTGATTTAGTTTTATTTACTAGTTATCAAGGGTTAATAAAATAATGTATGTATGAAGATTTTTTTGTTATTTGCCTCTCATTCAAAGATAATATTAAAGGATACAATTATTTTATTATATTGAAATAATGAATTAATGATTATGATAATGAAATTTAGTGGTGTAAAGTAGGATTTAAATTATAGATTTGGTTTGTTAAATTTGATTTAGTTTTATTTACTAGTCATCAAGGGTTAATTGTTGCATTTACTTTATTTTCAATTCTCTTATTTTTGTCTACACTATTTTCTCAATTAATTTTGTTGTAATTTTTTCTAAATTTTCTTGAAAATTCAAAACTCAATGTTTAATATGCAAATTTGATATTTTCTTTATTTTGCAATTACATAGTACAATTTAAGAAATGTTGTTGTTCAATGTATACTCCCCATTACCACATACTTGGCATAACTTTTCCTCTCATAAGTTCTTGGTTTGTTATGTCTTCTTGTTTCACATCTCAACTATTGTGTGTTGGTTCTCAAGAGATTTTCTTAATATATTTGTTAAATTTCATTAAGATATTTGTTTAAGACCAATTTCTTAAATATAAAAATATCACATGACCTTTCCCATAAAACAATTTGTATACTTATTTTTTCAAACACACACTTTAGTAAATTGAATAATAAATTAATTATACTTTTTATAGTTGTTTCACAATTGTTCCTTCATGAATTGCTAACTTTTTTATTTTTTTATTTTTTATTTTCTTATAGTTATATATAATTGAATTTATTTTATACTATCAAGTGGTTGTAGCTCAATTGGTTGCGGTGGGGAGTTTTCTTCTCCTCACCCAGGTCCGAGTCTCATCTATGTCACATGCTACTTTTTGTGAGCCAAATATTCTTGAAATACTTGACCATCCTATGTTCTCCAGATTTCGAGGTGGGGGAGGGGGGGGGTTACTGTGGACATAGCGAGCTTCTCACTATGAACCATAATGGAAAAAAATTGAATTTATTTCATACTCTTATAAATCAATCTCATTTTTATAACTACAACAAATATTGAAAAGTTCATGGGCATTAACAATGCAACACAACTAGAACTAATATTTCAGGGGGGATTACTGTGGACGTAGCGAGCTTCTCACTATGAACCATAATGGGAAAAAAATTGAATTTATGTCATACTCTTATAAATCAATCTCATTTTTATAACTACAACAAATATTGAAAAGTTCATGGGCATTAACAATGTAACACAACTAGAACTAATATATAAAAGGAAAATGCACAACATATCAAGGGATGAAACCCCAATAAAAGGATCTTACCCACACCACAAGGTTCATATATATAATAATAATAATCTTAACATAATATTTTTGTATATATGGATGCATAATAGTCATAGTTTCTATCATGGTGCAATCTATCCACTATATGATCCATATGTGGTATTAAGAATGAAACACAACTAGAACTAATATATAAAAATAAAATGAAAAATGTATCAAGGGATGAA
>ML808057.1:110031-127840 GCA_009831015.1 Picea engelmannii
ATGACAATCTTAACATAATATATTTTGTATATATGGATGCATAATGATCATAGTTTCTATCTTGGTGCAATATATACACTATATGATCCATATGTGGTCTACTTATATGTTCTTATAACAAGTATAATTTATTATCTGCAAAGTTGAAGATGATTTGCAATCAATGTCCTTAGGAAAAGTATAAATCATCCTCTGCAAAGTAAAAGATGATTTTCTATCAATGTCCTTAGAACAAGTATGATTCTAATTTTCCTTCCCTATGATACATCACATCGGTTCAAAGTTCCTATCTTTTCATAATGTGTCAAACATAAACCAACCTTGTAATGTGACAAACATAACCCCTGATAAATGGATCTTAATTTTGAAACTTAATATGGCTAACACTAATATGACTAAATCCAATATGACAAAACCCAATATGTCTAAACCTAGAAATTCCTTACAAGAACCTCACAATGTGACGCTCATGACCATACCTCACTATGTGGTGAACTTTTTCCTTTGTCACATTGTGATGAAAATTTCCCAACATCGCAATATGTCGACCATATCTGACATCACATTGTGACAAACATTTCCCAACATCCCAATGTCATAAACCTTTCCCAATATGACTAAATCTAGCAATTCCTTACACGAACCTCTAAATGTGACACTCATGACCAAACTTCAACATGTGATGAACATTGTCCTTTGTCACCTTGCGACGAACATTTCCCAACGTCACAGTGTGAAAAACATTTCCCTTTCCTCGCATTGTCCCAATCACTTATTGACGTCGCAATGTGACAAACATTTCCCTTTCCTCGCATTGTCCCAATCAGTTATTGACGTCACAATGTGACAAACATTTCCCTTTCCTCACATTGTCCCAATCACTTACTGACGTCACATTGTGTTGAATGTTTCCTGACATCGCATTGTGATAAACATTTCCCAACATCGCAATTTGTTGATCGTCTCCTGATGAAAATTTACCAATGTTGCAATGTCGTGAAAATTTCCCAACGTCGCATTTTGAAAAACATGTCCCAACATCACAATGTCACAAACAATGCCTAATGTCACATTATGACGAACATCTCTTAATGTCACACTCTAACAAACCTAGGTTTTCCAGAAACACCATGATGAACCATATACAACTTAACATAGTCAACTAATGTTAAAATATGGTCAACATTAGTCAAGATGTGATGAACAATGTGATGAATATGGTAAACCTAGCAATTCCTTAAACAAACCTCGAAGTGTGACGCTCATGAAAAAACCTCAGTATGTGATGAACTTTGTTATTTTTCACATTGTGATGAACAATTTCCAACGTTGCAATATGAAAAACATTCCCCCTTCCTTGCATTGTCACAATCACTTACCGATGGCACAATATGTTGAACATCTCTCAATGTCTCATTGTGATGACCATTTCCTAACGTCACATTATGATGAACATCTATGAACGTCGCATTGTGATGAACTTTGCACTTTGTCATAGTGTGATCAATATTTCCCAACGACCCAATGTGACAAGCATTCCCTTTCCCTTTCATTGTCACAATCACTTACTGATGACACATTATGTCGAACATCTCCTGATGTCTCATTGTGATGAACATTTATGTAATGCTTATCTAAATGCCTCTGTAAAACGACATTATTTTTTACATTTAAATCCTACTCAATCATTATGAAAAATTACCATGAAGCAAATGATATAAGTTGATACAATGATACAATAGTTTACAATGAAATCAATAACATACAACACTCTAATTTAGAAAAATTATAAGCATATTTGATAACATGTACTACATACAATAAAATGAAATTAACTTCACCTAACCACCCAACAACCTATACCTGCAAGGTTAGGACCTTCAAGACACATAATAAACATTCGTAACCTAGGATTCTTCCAATTGATTTTGACCACTAAAGGTATCAGGGCTGGCAATTGTTCTAAGGACTTGAAGATATCTACATCCATTCATTAGTCTAAAATTCCAGAACCAAAATTCTTCACAATATATATCTATATCTATCTATCTATCTATCTATCTATATATATATATAACCAGACAATTTTCAATAAATTAAATGGTCAATTACTAAAAAGTACTAAGTACTAATTTTTAAAGTTAACTTTTATAATTTCATTCTAGTTATGCATGTATTGCAAGATAGCAATGTAATTGAAAAAACTAGTAAACACAACTACCATTTCCGAAGGAGTTTCAATCGGGGTTCGGGGGTGAAGGAGTTTGAGCAGGTTTAATGGTGGTTGAACACTCTAGCCCCTACTAACTCGGAGTTATATCCTGGTGGCGTTTTAGGAGAGCTTTTAGCCAGGAAGATAACCTTGGTTATTTTGGTGGAATGGCGATAATCCTGTTCTAAATCCCCTATACTTTGGTGGACAACAGACCTGGAAATGATAAAAACACCATCATTATCCTTCCTTCTTTTCAGTGGATATCACGGTGCTAGGTTTTACAAGCATTGAATATGTTTCCATGTTTTTAGCTGCAGTAGGAGTCTGTTTAATCGGTTGAAAGGCCTCGATTTGACATGGGTCTTTTATTAGTACCCATATCAGTATTCCTCTATCATTTACTATGTCTTAAACATTAATTCTTGTCTTTCCCACCATGATACGACTACAATCCTAAGGTGGTAGGATATCGGGGGTTGGTGAAGACTTGGTATCGACAGTGAGGTCAACACACTCATGGGTGTGGATGACAAGGAAATTTGGGAGAAGGAAGGATTATTTTCCTTGGTGGATGAGTTGTGCAGGCTTAATGATAGTAGGTGCCACATTAATGAATGCTTAAACTCACCACCAATTTTCTCCTCGAAAGAGGCAACCTCCCTTTCTGCAGGTAAGAATCACTCCCCTCATATGTGTTGTGATTCATACCATTTACAGGGATACTCTTTGCTAGTTTTGGGTAGCAAAGAGGTTGCAGGCATAGACTTAAAGTATAGAGGGTCGGGTATTAATTCCAAAGTAGTGGGGTTTAAGACTGTTGAGTTTTCGAATCGGGTTGGTACTCGGACTGAAGCCACACTGGGAGGTTGCTCACATTTGAAGGGTGGTTTTGGGAAACTCTCTATGAGAGTGTGGAAGCCAAAAAATACTAAACAGAGGATGGTGATGGGGTTGATGTGGTTTTAGAGGAATCATACAATCTCTCTCTCTGTGCACTGGTGGGGAGATTTTCTTACAGGTATCAATGCAAAAGACTGATAGTTGAATGGATGTCGAGTTCCTGGGAGCCGATCTTAGGATACTCTCCGGAGCTGTTGACATTGCCAAGAGGTTGGCTAGGCTTCATTTTTAAAAAACCCAAGGACATTGAGTACATTCTGGGTAGGTTTTGGGACTATGATGGGGGGAGCTTAATGATTAAGCGTTGGCGCATTCATTTTGATATGAATACTTAATATTTCAGCTTATGACATTTATGGGTACTACTTCCAGGTATTCCGCTTCAAATGTGAAATACCAGAGCGCTAGAGGTGATTGGTAATGTTCTAGGTCGATACATCAAAGTTGATGAAGGAAACTTACTATCAAAGGACAAAAGAATGGATTTTTTTTTGGTAGAGGTGGAAATTCAAGCGGGATTACTAGAATCTCTACAAATCGATTGGTGGGCTCACGTTATAGTGCAACGACTGGACTACTTGGGGATACCCTTTCAGTGTTCGCTTTGTATATGAACTATCCATCTATGAAAGGAATGTTATTCAACTCTCAGGATGTACGACTCAGAGGATTCACTAGAGGACTAGTCGGAGGACCTCTACATGGACGTCGCAAATTCACAGGAGTTGGGGAACTATGCTGCTATGCGTGCTGAGGACACATCTGGGAACTCAGTTTCCACCTTTATTGGTAAGCTCAAGTCACTCTTCCCATCTCCACATTTTTCATTATTTTCTTGGGAGAGGGACCACCTAGATAGTAATTTCATGTCGAAAATATTACCCTCGTTGGTTAATGACTCATGGATGTCCTCTGAGACAGATACAATGAGAAGAGATCTGGTAGTGGTTAGGGAAGATCCTTTACCCATGACTGTAACTACCCTAGAGCCTCTGTTGGCAGAACTTTCTCCCAAAATTTTTATCGAAGATCGTTGCACATTCTTGGGGACTAATGAAATTGTAGGCAATGATCCCTTGTTGGATGGTATGATAAATTCGTTGATCCCTACCATTAGGGAGGAAACTAGCCCGATACCCCTCCCAACCTTTATGGGAAAGGAATTTTTTAACATTTCATATCTTAGTGGAGCTATAGGGTTCTTTTCTAGTTCTGGGGAGACTGCAGTGAAGGACCTATCTTGGTCACAAGGCCTCATTTTGGAAGTCTCTCCTATAAAAACAAGGAGCACCCGTAAGAAGTTGGGCACTAATCTTTCTTTTTTGACACAACATTTGGATACTCACCTATAACAAGGGGCACTTAGAGGCATGAAATCCCTTGCAAGGGAAAAATCATGATCCTCCTCTCAATAAATATTAGAGGGGTAGGAGGACCCCTAAAAGTGGCCTCCATGAGAAGACTTCTTTCAAAAAATTCTCTAGAAATTCTCTTTCTACAAGAGACATTGATATCCGAGGAGAAGGCCAGACACTTTATGAACATTTTTCGACATGAGTGGATGGTCTGTGTTGTTAATGATTTAGGGAAGTTTGGTGGACTTCTGGTGTCATGGGACCCTAAATTTTATAACTTATTTCCTTTTTAAAGATGTGGTGGTATCTTATTGACAGGTTTATGTATATCTGATAAGAGAAGGATCAACTTCTTAAATGTATATGGTCTGTGCACTGAGAAAAAGCGGTTCTAGGAAAAGGTGGATGGTAAGGGATTGTTGGCTAAAGGTGATTTGATCATAGCAGGGGATTTTAACTTTACAACTAGTGCTGAAGAATTCTGGGGTGTGACATCCTTATTAGATCCATTGGCGTCCTTCTTCAAAGAAAATCTTCTTAAGAACCAGTTGATTGACATACCACCTACTGAGGTGGTTCTGAATTGGAGAAATAAAAGATGTGGAGAGGAAGAAATTTTAAAAAGATTAGAAAGGGTTCTAGTATTTGAAGATCTCCTTCTGTCTTTGGATAGATACATGACATGGGTGGAATATCCTTTTATTTCTAACCACACACCATTTTTTATTCAATTGGGCTCTGGCATCCCGTCTGTAGCACATCTGTTCAAATTTAATCTAGACTGGTTACGGGATGATAGGTTTGTATCTATGGTAAAGGAGGTGTGGGATTCGCTACAGGCCCAAAGGGAGGAGGGGGCTCATAGACGATTAGTATGGAAATTGAAACTTATTAAATCCCGAGTAAAGGTCTGGTCTAAGGAAAACAAATTACAGGAATAAGAAGCTTTTGAAACTTTAGAAGAATATTTAGCTACACTTTACTTGTAGAAGTCACAGGTTTTGGATTGTCAAGATATTGATCTCTGATTAAAACATTTAGAGGTGGAACGGAATAATTTGTTACTTGCTGAAGAGGAGCGATGACACCAAACAAGAAGATCAATCTGGATTCAAAGTGGTGATAAAAATACTAAATTTTTTCACCGCTTTGCTAGCCATAGAAGAAACAAAAAATAATTATGGGAAACAAAGGATGAATCTGTCTGTGTGCATACATGACAGGAGGACATAAAGGAAACAACACTGATATTCCTCAGATCCTTTTTTTAGGAAACTGGGAAAAATTCCATTACAGATCAGATAGAAACGATAAGACTCTTTCCAATATTTGTCAATGAGAAAGAAGTTGATACACTCAAGAGTCCTTGTACCAGTGTAGAAGTCCTTGATGTTATAAAGTTATTTTCCAAGAACAAAATCCCAGGGCCCAACAGGTGGACAATTGAGTTCTTTTTATTCTTTTATGAGTTTGCTGGGAAGGACCTGCTCAAAGTTGTGGAGGAATCAAGGATAAGTGGTGCATTTAATAGGGTGTTAAACTTGACTTTTATTGCGCTTATTCCTAAAGTCAGTTGTCCTTCATCCTTTGGAGATTTCCATCCGATAGAACTGTGTAATAACTGTTACAAGATCATTTCAAAAGTCATAAAAAGAAGGATTAGACCAATCCTGTCTCAGGCTCTGTCTGGGGAACAGTTGGGATTTATAAAAGGGAGGAAGATCTTAGATGTTATAGGTAGAGCTCAAGAGTGCCTACATAGTATAAATACTAAGAAGCTGCAAGACATCATCTTAAATATATATTTAAAGAAGGCGTATGAATGTATAAATTGGGATTTTCTTTGTTTAATACTCCTCCAGGGTGGTTTTGGCCTTCCTACAACTAATTGGATCATGGGATGTGTATCCTTTATTGGGTTTGTATTATATTATTTGCATGAGTAGTAGTGTATGTGTTGCACCGGGCACGCAGGGGGTTTTGAGGTGGGGCCTATAGGCCCCCCCTTGGGGGTTGCAGGGGCAGCGTCCTCGAGAAAAAAAATTACCTCGGGAAAAGTGTCGCATTTTTGGTTTTCTATTTTCAGTTAAGGAATTAGGGTTTTCTATTTTCGGTTAAGGAATTAGGGTTGTTAACTAATCCAGGTAATTGGGTTAGGGTTTTGGATGCCACTGGCTCCTATATGTAGATTGTATTGTAAACAATGTAACACTATGTATGAATATAGAATATGTTGGTTTTTCTGGTTTGGGTTTCCAAGGGAAAAATCTTTGTGTAATGTTTGTATTTGCCATTGTATCTTTTCTGTTCTTTTACTGAAAATCTGTTTGTAGTAAATATTGTAGAAGGTTAAAATCTACATTTGGTATCAGATATTTGTTGGCTTCAGCGGGACGCCTTTGTGGTCAAGTGTTTGACTCAGGATTGTGATAAGCCTTCTTACAATGGGAGATTTGTGGTATTGATTTTTTAGGTCAAAAGAAATGGCAAGCAATTCAAAGATGGATATCAATAAGTTTAATGGGCAAAGTTTTGAGCTGTGGAAGCTCAATATGGAAGATCTATTGGTGGATAGAGATCAATGTATCGCGGTAGATACATATATTGCACCTACAAGAACTTCAACAAATGACTGGAAAAAGTTGGATTGGAAGGCAAAGAGCACAATATGGTTGTGTCTCTCAAATTCAGTATTATTGAATGTGTCAGAGGAAGCTACATCCAAGGATTTATGGGATAAGTTAGGGAAGTTGTATCAGTCTAAGTACCTAGTAAATAAATTATTCCTGAGAAATAATATATATAACCTGAGGATGAGAGATGGAGACTCGGTGGCAGAGAATTTGAACACCTTCAATACTGTGGTAAGTCAGTTAGTATCTGTTAAGATTAAGATTTCAGATGAAGATAAATGTATCAGTTTATTTTGTTCTTTACCAAACTTGTGGGATAGTTTGGTTGTGGCATAGGTATTAATACAACTTCCTTGAATTTTGATGAAGTGGTCTCATCCTTGTTATAAGAGGATATGAGACAGAAGAATATGGAAGGACAGATCACATTCGCATTATTTTCAAGAGGATGTTCCTAGGAAAGAAATAGATCTAAGTTCTCAAGTGGGAGATCTAAGTCTAAGGGTAGATCTAAATCTCCTAGAAATTTTGTAAAGGTATGTTGGAGATGTGGAAAAGAAGGGAACTACAAGAAGAAGTGTAGATCCAAAGTTGACAAAAAGAAGGGATCTGAAGAATATCCCTCTACAAAAGAAAATACCTCCAAGGAAGAAGGAGGGAATGTGTACTTGGATTCTTCAAGCACACATGTAGATCATGAGGAATGGTTGGTTGACTCAGGTTCATCCTTTCATATGATTCCCCACAGGGAGTGGTTCTATGAATATGAAAGTTATGATGGCGGTAATGTTTTCCTAGGTGATGACTCGAAAACCATAATCACAGGTCGAGGAAAAGTCAAGTTAAGGCTCATAGATGGAAGGATTAGAACACTGCCTAGTGTTCTGCACATCCCAGGTTTTTCGAAAACACAAGTATTCCAATAGAGTATGAACACCTTCAGTAACCACTCACATAACCAGATCAAATATCAACACACTGATGTTTTCACGTGGTAAAACCCCTATGGGGAAACATCCACGGCCCTAGCCAACGCGACCACTTGCAACAATTTATTAATGCAAAAGAAAAAGATTACAGAGAGATTTTATAAGAGAGTTTCTCACAATCGATCATCAACAAATGACCCTCCATGCTCTTTAAATAGAGATCATGGAACAATCGAGTGTTAAGCCACAGATCAATGGTCATTAAGATTAAGGAGAGTATGAACCGTCAGATCACTCTATGTCGGGAACATATCATGATTTTCGGATGTCCTAACTACAAATGCATACTAATGCATACTAAAGAAACATACTAATAAACAAACTTTTACCTAACGACACATTAGACCAAGTAGATATTAACTAACTCCTAAGTGTCTAAATATCCTAACATCCCCCCTTAAGAACAACTTGGGATAGAATTGAAGGATTTACAATGTTGACACAATAGGAGAAGGAAGGAGGAATTAGAGCCTATCCCCCCTTAATGACAACTTCTTTAACTCCTAACATAGATCGAAGTTTGGAAAAATTCGCTTCTATAAGAGACTTTGTGAAAATGTCTTCAACTTGGTCTTTTGTAGGGAAGAAGAGCACTTCAATAACTTGACCATGAATGAGATTTCTGATGAAATGCATGTGTAGCTCGATGTGATTGCTACGTTGATGTTGAACTGGGTCTTTGGAGAGATTGATGGCATTCTGATTGTCACACCCAAGGCTGGTCGGATGTTGTTGCTTGAATCCAAACTCTGAAATGATCTATCGAAGCCACAAGGCTTCCTGACTTGCATTTATCATTGCTCGGTACTCTTCTTTTGCTGAAGAAAGTGAAATATCCTATTATTTCTTACAGGCCTAAGTGACAGGTCCTGAAGCAAGGCTGAAAACATAACCTGCAGTAGACTTTCGATCATCAGGGTCGTCGACCCATTCTGTATCAGTGAAACCAACCAATAAAGGAGTCCCCCCTTAACTGTAATGTATCCCAAACTGAAATGTACCACGGACATAGCGAAGTATCCTTTTAGTTTCTTTCCAATGTCTTTCATGGGGTGTTTTCATATACCGGGCAAAAAGACCAACAACAAAGGAAAGATTAGGACAGGTATGAGTCAAGTATAAGAGGCTACCAACTAACTGACGGTACAAGGTGGCATCAACTTCAGGAGATGTACAGGTTGCGGTAAGCTTGAATCTAGACTATAAGGGAGAAGGGGTTGGTTTACAATCATCCATGTGAAAGCGATGAAAAGGGTCACAAGAATACTTAGACTCGGAAAGAAAAATTCCTTCATTGGTTTGCAAAACTTGGAGGCCAAGGAAATAGTGCAAAAATCCTAGGTCTATCATTTCAAATTTCTTCTTAAGGTTGGTTTTCACACAGTTTAAAAGTTTTGAGTCACTACCAGTAAGGATAAGGTCATCAACATAAAGTACAAGGATTATGAGATGGCTTCCTACTTTCTTGGTATAGACATTAGGATCAGAATGACATCTAGAGAATCCAGTGTCAATAAGAAAGTTGTCCATTTTGGCATACCAAGCTTAGGGAGCTATCTTAATACCATAAATAGATTTCTTAAGGCAACATACAAGGCTAGATTCATTCTGGACATAGCTAAGAGGTTGTTCCATGTAGATTGCTTCGTGCAAATCTCCATGCAAGAAGGCGGATTTAACATCCATCTGATGGAACTCCCATTTATGTGAGGTAGCAAGGGCAAGAACAAGGCAGATGGAATTCATTTTGGCTACAGGGGAAAAGGTTTCATTATAGTTAATTCCTTCAACTTGCGGAAATAATTTGGCAACTAACCAAGCCTTGTGTCTTTCAAAACTTCCATCTGATGCATACTTAGTTATGTTGACCAATTTACATATGATAAGTTTTCTTCCTTTTGGAAGAGGTAAAAGATCCCAAGTATCGTTTTCCATTAAAGAATAATACTATTCATTCATTGTTGTATCCCAATCTGGATGACCTGAAGCTTCTGCAAATGTCTCTGGATCATGAGTCTATGAAACTTGACCCAAAAAAGAAGAGGCTCACTGGAACTGTGAATGTGTTCGACGTTGATCTGAAGGATCATCGACAAGACCACATGTTGCTTCTCGTGTTGAACGAACCCATCTAGGAAGTAGTGGAACTTGTGCGAGTTCAGGTTCAAAGGAATCATCTGGAGGAAGGTGAGCAGGTGGAGGTGGATTTTTATTCTCATTGTCATCATCTGAAGAAGACCCTAGAATATGAATATAAGAAGGCAAAAATGTTGAAGATGGCTCGCAGGCCAAAGAAGGTACAACCATCAAATTAGGCTCACAAGCCAAGATATTTTCATCAAATTTAACATCTCTTCTAAGAATAATTTCATTACAATGTGGTTGAAGAAGTATATAACCTTTGACATCTTCAATAAGAAAGACATTACTTGTATAATCCATATTAAATATGCAGATAATATGGATTTAAAAACTAAAAATGATGATATGGATGGAAAGAGATCGAAAATTTATGCAGTTTAAAAAAAAATGGCTCTGAAAATGGACTTCGGATGTGAGAGTTATGCCCTTTTAAACAAAGGCATAAATGGTAACCAAATGACCACGTGATAGCGTAAGTTGTTTTATGAAGTGACCCACTTTTATAAAGAGAAGTGGGGATCACTTTTACAATGAAGTTACTTTATAACAGAAAAGTTGTATGCAAAATAAATAACTCTAAAATAAAATATTAAAGCTACTTATAGTGATTCACTTTTATACTTGAAGTGAAATACACTTTACAATTTTAGCATGAACTTTAAAAAAAAAAATAACAAAAGAGAGACTTGAACTCAAGACCTCTTACTTAATAAGGCAATTTTTTAACAAAATGGTCTAGCAAAACATATTGTAATGTTTAGAAGGAGGATTGGGGGTGTTTTTGTTGTTGTTGAATACGTCCATGGAGAGCATGCTAAAAAAATGATCTTGATTTATGTAGGAACATGATCTTGAATACGTCCTACATAAATACACATAAACGCAGAGATGTAGCGGAAATAAGACTTCATTTCATTAATAACAAATGACTGAAAAATTCTTATAGACAGAATGGAAATAAACTAGCTTGGGCGCCGGTAGCTTATCTCTGAGAAGAGATGTGGCAGCTACTGGCCTCTGAACTGCCTGTTACAATGAGGCTCGAAGGCCTATATATTATTGAGAAATAATGGAAAACCCTAAACATCCAAAAACCTAACCCTAAGAGATGAAACGCCAAAATATGGGCCCCGTTGGCGTAAATTGGTACATCAATTTCCCGGGGTCGTAACTTTGGCATACTATCTCTGTTTGATGCACATGATCCATCATTAGAAATATCTATCCGAGGACTACATTGCTGACAGCAAATATCAAGTCCGAAAGGGACTCATATTCGCTGCAACATTCATGCCCAAAAAATATCGTTTATGGCCTCAAAACAGCTCCAGAAGTTGAGGAACCGAAGAACTGCTAAAAATAGTAAATTGTGCTATAATTAAGGAAATTGAAAAAATGAAAGAAACAATGGTGTGGGTCCAAGTGGAATAGGCGGGTGGACACAAATATCCACCTGGATCAGTCCTCCCCCCTTAGGAAGCAATGGTCCCCATTGCGTTGAGTTCCTCCATGAGATGAGGAAACTTCTGTTGAACTTGGTCCCTGGTGAGCTACTTGCCTTGGTGAAGGAGTTGGCCTGCTTTGACAACTTGATATAGTTGGATCCTCTATTGGCAGGTGTTCTTGATCTGTGTGTCCATAATTCGATCAATTGTGGCTTGTTCCATGCAATCTGGGTTTAACTCTGTTGGTGTGAGTTGTTCTGCCATGTTGGATGTGTCTAGTAGAGGTGGAAAGTAGGGCCGAAGGTGCTCCACATTAAACACTGGGTGCAGACCAAGGAATGGTGGAATACCGAGCTCAAAGGAATTGTCCCCTATAGCCTTGGTGATGGTGTATGGCCCATATTAGAGCGGGCAAATCTTGCGGTAGGGTCCAGTGAGGCGCTCCTTTTGCAAATGTAGCCACACTTTGTCCCCCACCTGGAAGTTGTGTGGCACCCAATGTTGATCATGTCGTTGCTTGTACTTAGCATTGTCTCTGTCCAAGATGTCATGAACTTGTTAGCAGATTTGATGAATGCGCTCAATGAAGTTGTTTTCCTTGTTAGCCTTAGACTGGACATGGACTGAATTTGCCCAAGCAGCCGCAAATGGCATGGCTACGTCAATGAGACATAATGGCTGGACTCCCAAGCCCACTTGAAAGGGGTTGTGGCTGGTTGAGCTATGGAGAGCCCGGTTGTAGCTGTGTTTTACATAGGGGAGGCTCTCAATGCATGTGCGTGGATGCTTTGAGTTGTACACGCGCAGAATGTGTACAATCATCCAGTTGATGACCTCTGTATGGCCATCAGTTTGCGGATGGAAAGCTGTGGACTTGGTGAGCTTGGTGTCCAGCATCGAACAGAGGCTAAACCAAAATGTACTGAGGAACCTATTGTCCCAATCTAAGATGATAGACTGTGGGATCCCAAAGTGTACCCACACTCATTCAAAGAAGAGTTTAGCAGTGGCTTCTGCTGTGATATTCTTCTTGCAGGCCATCATAATGGACATCTTCGAGAATCGGTGGACGACCACAAAAACACAGTCATTGCCATCCTTAGTAGAAGGAAGGCCCGACATGTAATCCATAGAGACGGATTCCCAAGGTTGACTGGGGGTAGGAAGCGGAGTATAGAGGCCTTGATTCTTGATGGTTGGTTTGGCAATGACGCAAGTAGTGCAGGACTTGATGTACTTCCCGACATCCTGTCGAAGGTTCGGCCAATAGAAAAAAAATTGCAGTACTGCCATGGTTTTCTCGACCCTGAAATGCCCAATGACCCGACTGTAGTGCGCCTCCCAAATCATCTTGGCACGCTCACTTGAAGGAACACAAAGTTGTCCCAGGTGACAAAGCAGGGCATCCTGGAGGTGAAAATTGGGAACTTGCTTACCCTCCAAGAGTGTATTGTAAGTGTGGCCGAATTCTTGATCACTTGTGTAGAGAAGCGGCCAATCGGAAGTCTCGTGCCCACAAGATTTGAGCAGTCTACAACATTATTGGTGTTGTCTTTCTTGTACTTAATGTTCAAATGAAACTGTTGCAGGTATGTGGACCACTTCTGATGGTGATCGTTCTGCAACTTCCCTTGTGTCTGTATGAACTGCAGGGGTCGGTGGTCTGTATGGATGACTGTTTCCTTTCCCAAAATGTAATGCTTGCATTGCCGACAAGCCTGCACAATGGAATACATTTCTTTGTCATAAGTGGGATACTTCCAGACTATGTCGAAAAGTGTCTCACTATGATATGCCACTGGATGCCCATGTTGAGTAAGAACTGCCCCAATGGCATAGTCAGAGGCATCTGTCTTGATCTAAAATGGTTGTTGCAAGTCCGGTAATGTGAGCATTGGTGCAGAGCAGAGGCGATGCTTCAACTCCCCGAACGCCTTCTGTTGAGATTCGAACCAAAAGAATTTTTCTTTAGCTCCTCCCTTGGTGACTTGACTCAAGGGCCAAGTGATATGAGAGAATCCCAACACAAACCTATGGTAGAAATTGGGAGGACCTAAAAAGCTGTGGAGCTCTGTTAGGGTGGTTGGGGCCGGCCAATCCCGAATGAATTGGATCTTTGCTGGATCCACATGCACCCCCCGCTCATCAATAATGTATCCCAGATACTGAACCTGGGTCATGCCAAAAGTGCATTTCTCCAAATTGGCACACAACTTGTGTTGTCGAAGTGTTTGGAGGACCTATCGGATGTTGTGGAGGTGCTCTTCCCAAGTCTAGCTGAAGATCAGAATGTCATCCAAGTACACCACTACAAATGAGTTGGTGAATGTCCATAGGATATCGTCCATTAGCCTCATGAAGGTTGCAGGGGCATTCGTCAACTCGAATGGCATGACCAACCATTCGAAAAGGCCCTCCTTGGATTTGAAGGCAGTCTTCCACACATTAGAGGGATCGATTTGTACCTAGTGATACCTCGACTTCAAGTCGATATTGCTGAAATATTTCACCCCCTTGAGTTGGTCCAGAAGGTCATCAATCTGTGGGATTGGGTACCTATTCCGAATAGTGATATTGTTCAGTGCCCGATAGTCAATGCAAAGTCTCCAAGTCCTATCCTTCTTCTAGACCAACACGATCGGGCTCCCACAGGGTGATGAACTTGGTCGGATGTGACCTTTATGCAACAGCTCCTGAATCTGCCTCTTGATTTCGTCATTCTCCAGAACAGAACCCCGATAGATGGGTCCATTGGGCAGCGACGCACCTGGGGTCAGATCGATGGGGTGCTTGACCTGGAAATGTAGAGGCACCACTATAGGGGAGGTGAAGATGTCCTCGTACTCCTCCATGACCCTATCCATCTGTTGTTTTCATGCAGCGGGGCCCTGTCTGGAGGTCATGGCCACAGTCTTCCTCTTTCCCTCAGGGCGGATCATCAGGAAAACAAATTTCCTGGTTTTGGAAATGAGCTTACTGCATTGTTTTGCAGTAACCAAAGAGATGGTGGTAGGCAGTGCTATCTCCAGTATCCTGTACAACTTACTGCCCAAGGTGATAATAACAGCACGAGGCCTGGACTCATACACAACATGTCGCTTCCACAAGTATGGTTGGCCTAATAATACATTAGAAACATCAAGAGGAGCAATGTCACATAATACCTCATCCGTTAAGGGCTTGATGTTGTAGGGAAGGTGACATTGTTGGCTTATGCAGAGGTCTCGTCCTTGGTGCAACCACCCGATTGTGTATGGTTGTGGGTGTGATGTGGTCGGCAAGCCCAGCCACTTCACGACCTCTACCGAGATGAAGTTCTTCTGGCTCCCATTGTCGATAATGAACTGCAACTGGGAACCCTTTACCCACATCTTGGAATGGAAGAGACACTCCACCTCCTCTGGATCTTCTGGTTCCTCCTTTTGGATCTTCATGGTGGCAACAGTGGCGTTGGGCTCCGCATCAATAATATTCTTCCCCTTGTCAATCCCCTTGTCGGGTTCTGATTCAAAGTCGGAGCATGCATCCAATTCAGAAGCCTTCAACTTGACTACCAGTGACTGTCTGGCCCGACACTCACTTGTGTTGTTAGTCGAGCTCTTATGGAACTCACACCACTTCCCCGTGTACTCTTTTGGCTTCGTTGTGTTGTTCTTTGTTTGTGTCTTTGGTGGGTTCTCCTTGGTCGCTCTGCCTTGGCTTGGTCCTTTGTTATGTGGTTTGGTGGTAACTTTCCCTTGCTTCCGATTCGCAGACCCAAAGTCTCACCTTTTATGTTTGAACTTCTGCTCAATCTTGGCAGCATATCGGTATGCCACACCAAGAGAGGAGATATCGAGGAACTTCATTTCCTCCTGAATGTATCTTTGTAGACAACTGCAGTACTTTAACACAAAATGTTTCTCTGAATCTTTGATACCCAACTTTGTGCATAGGGTATGAAACAGATTCGTCATCTCATGCACATCTTGGTCCCTTTGCTGCCGTAGCGTAGTCCATTGTATGTATTTTTCCTCATAGCTTCCCACAGGATAATATTGTTCCTTGATGGCATCTCAGAAATAATTCCAAGTGGGTGTGGCCAAGAACAGAGAGGGTTCCCCCTTTCCCTGTTGCTATGAGTAGGCTTCCCACCAGTCCTTGACATGGGGGGCGGCTTTGAGGAGTGCGAAAATAATCCTTTCTCGGTCGAAAAATTCATGAACCGAGAAATATCCTTCCAACAGATCCAACCATCTATCTACGACATCTGCATCTATTTGTCCCTCAAATATGGGAATGTCAAAGTTTACTTGTACCTTAAAAGGAGTGGTGCTTCCAGAGTGGTTGTTAGATGTCGATGCGCCGCTAGTGGGAATCCGTTGAAGAATCTAGACAAAGTTGTCCATCATCACGTTCCTTTGTTTCTCGAGGGCCTCCTCGAGCAACATTTTGATAGGATCTCCTGCTCCCTCATATTTATTTTCTTCCCCCATGGGCGGTCGTCGGGGTTTGCAAGACTGATCTTGCAAAGGTTCAACCAGATTGAGCCCCAACTCCTTATACCCCAACCTCATTGGGGACATGCAAAGAAAGATCGAGAATGTGCAGACCACTCTGATACCACTGAACCCGATTTATGTAGGAACATATTGAAATACATAAATACACATAAACGCAGAGATGCAATGGAAATAAGACTTCATTTCATTAATAACAAATGACTAAAAAATGCTTACATACAGAATGGAAATAAACTAGCTAGGGCGCTGGTAGCTTATCTCTGAGAAGAGATGTGGTGTCTACTGTCCTCTGAACTGCCTGTTACAATGAGGCTCGAAGGCCTATATATTACTGAGAAGCAATGGAAAACCCTAAACATCCAAAAACCTAACCCTAGGAGATAAAACGCCAGAATATGGGCCCCGTTGGGGTAAATTGGTACATCAATTTCTTGGGGTCGTAACTTTGGCATACTATCTCCGTTTGATGCACATGATACATCGTTAGAAAGATCTATCCAAGGAATAGATTGCTGACAACGAATATCGAGTCCGCCCCCCTTAGGAAGCAATGGTCCCCATTGTGTTGAGTTCCTCCATGAGATGAGGAAACTTCTGTTGAACTTGGTCCCTAGTGAGCCACTTGCCCTAGTGAAGGAGTTGGCCTGCTTTGACAACTCGATATAGATGGATCCTCTGTTGGCGGGTGTTCTTGATTTGTGTGTCCATAATTCAATCAGTTGTGGATTGTTCCATGCAATCCGGGTTTAACTTTGTTGGTGTGAGTTGTTCTGCCATGTCGGATGTGTCTAGTAGAGGTGGAAAGTAGGGTCGAAGGCGGTCCACATTAAACACTCGGTGCAAACCAAGGAATGGTGGAATACCGAGCTCAAAGGCATTGTCCCCTATAGCCTTGGTGATGATGCGTGGCCCATATCGGAGCGAGCAAATCTTGTGGTAGGGTCCAACGAGGCGCTCCTTTTGCAAATGTAGCCACACTTTGTCGCCCACCTGGAAGTTGTGTGGCACCTGATGTTGATCATGTCGTTGCTTGTACTTAGCATTGGCTCTGTCCAAGATGTCATGAACTTGTTGGCAGATGTGATGAATGCACTCAATGAAGTTGTTTGCCTTGTTAGCCTCAGACTGGACATGGGCTGAATCTTTCCAAGTAGCCGCAAATGGCATGGCTACGTCAATGGGACATAGTGGCTGGAATCCCAAGCCCACTTGAAAGGGGTTGTGGATGGTTGAGCTATGGAGAGCCCGGTTGCAGTTGTGTTGTACATAGGGGAGGCTCTCATCCCATGTGCATGGAGGCTTTGAGTTGTACATGCATAGAATGTGTACAATCATCCGGTTGACAACCTCTGTCTGGCCATCAGTTTGCAGATGGAAAGTTGTGGACTTGGTGAGCTTGGTGTCCAACATCGACCAGAGGCTAGACCAAAATGTATTGAGGAACCTTTTGTCCCGATTTGAGATGATAGACTGTGGGATCCCAATGTGTACCCACACTCATTCAAAGAAGAGTTTAGCAGTGGCTTCTGCTGTGATATTCTTCTTGCAGGCCATCATAATGGACATCTTCGAGAATCGGTCGACGACCACAAAAACACAGTCATTGCCATGCTTAGTAGAAGGAAGGC
>ML808057.1:128569-163496 GCA_009831015.1 Picea engelmannii
GTATGTGGACCACTTCTGATGGCGATCGTTCTGCAACTTCCCTTGTGTCTGTATGAACTGCAGGGGTCGGTGGTCTGTGTGGATGACTGTTTCCTTTCCCAAAATGTAATGCTTCCATTGCCGACAAGCCTGGACAATGGAATACATTTCTTTGTCATAAGTGGGATACTTCTGGACTATGTCAAAAAGTCTCTCACTGTGATATGCCACTGGATGCCCATGTTGAGTAAGAACTTCCCCAATGGCATAGTCAGAGGCATCTGTCTCGATCTCAAATGGTTGTTGCAAGTCTTGTAATGTGAGCACTGGTGCAGAGCAGAGGCGATGCTTCAACTCATCGAATGCCTTCTATTGAGATTCGGACCAAAATAATTTTGCTTTAGCTCCTCCCTTGGTGAATTGACTCAAGGGCCAAGTGATATGAGAGAATCCCAACACAAACCTATGGTAGAAATTGGCAAGACCTAAAAAACTGTGGAGCTCTGTTAGGGTGGTTGGGGCTGACCAATCCCGAATGATGCACATGATACATCATTAGAAAGATCTATTCGTGGACTACATTTATGACAATGAATATCGAGTCTGAAACAGACTCATATTCGTCACACTCATGCCCAAAAAACGTCGTTTAGGGCCTCAAAACAGCTCCGGAAGTTCAGGACCCAAAGAACTGCTAAAAATAGTAAATTGTGCTACAATTAAGGAAACTGAAAAACTGAAAGAAACAATGGTGTGGGTCCAAGTGGAATAGGCGAGTGGCCACCAATATCCACCTGGATCAGTCCTCCCCCCTTAGGAAGCAATGGTCCCCATTGCGTTGAGTTCCTCCATGAGATGAGGAAACTTCTGTTGAACTTGGTCCCTAGTAAGCCACTTGCCCTGGTGAGGGAGTTGGCCTGTTTTGACAACTCAATATAGCTAGATCCTCTATTGGTGGGTGTTCTTGATCTGTATGTCCATAATTCGATCAGTTGTGGCTTGTTCCATGCAATCTGGGTTTAACTCTGTTGGTGTGAGTTGTTCTTCCATGTCGGATGTGTCTAGTAGAGGTGGAAAGTAGGGCCGAAGGTGGTCCACATTGAACATTGGGTGCAGACCAAGGAATGGTGGAATATTGAGCTCAAAGGCATTGTCCCCTATAGCCTTGGTGATGGTGTATGGCCCATATCAGAGTGGGCGAATCTTGCGGTAGGGTCCAGCAAGGCGCTCCTTTTGCAAATGTAGCCACACTTTGTCACCCACCTGGAAGTTGTGTGGCACCCGATGTTGATCATGTCTTTACTTGCACTTAGCATTCGCTATGTCCAAGATATCATGAACTTGTTGGAGGATGTGCTGGATGCGCTCTATGAAATTGTTTTCCTTGTTAGCTTCAGACTGGACATGGGCTGAATGTGCCCGAGTATCCGAAAATGGCATGGCTACGTCAATGGGACATAGTGGCTAGAATCCCAAGCCCACTTGAAAGGGGTTGTGGCTGGTTGAGATATGGAGAGTCCGGTTGTAGTTGTGTTGTACATAGGGGAGGTTCTCATCCCATGTGTGTGGATGCTTTGAGTTGTACATGCACAGAATGTGTACAATCATCCGGTTGATGACCTTTATCTGGCCATCAGTTTGAGGATGGAAAGCTGTGGACTTGGTGAGCTTGGTGTCCAACATCGACCAGAGGCTGGACCAAAATGTACTGAGGAACCTGTTGTCCCGATCTAAGATAATAGATTGTGGAATCCCAAAGTGTACACACACTCGTTCAATGAAGAGTTTAGTAGTGGCTTCTGCTGTGATATTCTTCTTGCAGGCCATCATAATGGACATCTTCGAGAATCGATCAACGACCACAAAAACACAGTCATTGTCATGCTTAGTATAAGGAAGGCCCGACATGTAATCCATAGAGATGGATTCCCAAGGTTGACTGGGGGTAGGAAGCGGAGTATAGAGGCCTTGCTTCTTGATGGTCAGTTTGGCAATGGCGCAAGCAGTGCAGGACTTGATGTACTTCCTAACATCATGTCGAAGGTTCGGCCAATAGAAATACTTTTGTAGTACTGCCATGGTTTTCTCGACCCCAAAATGCCCAGTGAGCAGACTATAGTGCGCCTCCCAAATCATCTTGGCACGGTCACTTGAAGGAACACAAAGGTGTCCTAGGTGAAAAAGCAGGGAATCCTGGAGGTGAAAATTGGGAACTTGCTTGCCCTCCAAGAGTGTATTGTATGTGTGGCCGAATTTTGGATCACTTGTTTAGAGAAGTGGCCAATCAGAAGTCTCGTGCAAAAAAGAGTTGAGCACAGTGGTTAGCGCCACGATGGGTGGTTGAATGAGTCAGTCTGCAACATTATTGGTGTTGGCTTTCTTCTACTTAATGTTCAAATGAAACTGTTGCAGGTATGTGGACCACTTCTTATGGTGATCGTTCTACAACTTTCGTTGTGTCTGTATGAACTGCAGGGGTCGGTGGTCTGTGTGGATGACCGTTTCCTTTCCCAAAATGTAATTCTTCCATTTCCGACAAGCCTGCACAATGGAATACATTTCTTTGTCATAAGTGGGATACTTCCGGACTGTGTCGAAAAGTGTCTCACTGTGATATGCCATTGGATGCCCATGTTGAGTAAGAACTGCCCCAATGGAAGAATCAAAGGCATCAGTCTCGATCTCAAATGGTTGTTGCAAGTCTGGTAATGTGAGCACTGGTGCAGAGCAGAGGCGATGCTTCAACTCCCCGAAGGCCTTCTGTTGAGATTCAGAGCAAAATAATTTTTCTTTATCTCCTCCCTTGGTGACTTGACTCAAGGGCCAAGTGATATGAGAGAATCCCAACACAAACCTACGGTAGAAATTCGCAAGACCTAAAAAGATGTGGAGTTCTGTTAGGGTGGTTGGGGCTGGCCAATCCCGAATGAATTGGATCTTTGCTAGATCCACATGCACCCCCTTCTCATCAATAATGTATCCCAGATACTGAACCTGGGTCATGCCAAAAGTGCATTTCTCCAAATTGGCACACAACTTGTGTTGTCACAGTGTTTGGACAACCCGTCGGATGTGGTGGAGGTGCTCTTCCCAAGTCTGGCTGAAGATCAGAATGTCATCCAAGTATACCACTACAAATGAGTTGGTGAATGGTCGTAGGATGTCGTCCATTAGCCTCATGAAGGTTGCAGGGGCATTCTTCAACCCGAATGGCATGACCAACCATTCGAAAAGGCCCTCCTTGGATTTGAAGGCAGTGTTCCACACATCAGAGGGTTCGATTGGTACCTGGTGATACCCCGACTTCAAGTCGATATTGCTGAAATATTTCACCCCCTTGAGTTGGTCCAGAAGCTCATCAATCTGTGGGATCGGGTACCTATTCCGAACAGTGATCTTGTTCAGTGCACAATAGTCAATGAAAAGTCTCCAAGTCCCATCCTTCTTCTACACCAACATGATCGAGCTCCCACAGGGTGATGAACTCGGCTGGACATGACCTTTCTGCAACATCTCCTGAATTTGTCTCTTGATTTCGTCATTCTCCAAAACAGAGTGACGATAGATGGGTCCATTGGGCAGCGACGCACCTGGGGTCAGATCGATGGGGTGATTGACCTGGCAATGTAGAGGCACCCCTGTAGGGGAGGTGATGATGTCCTCATACTCCTCCATGACCCTATCCATCTATTGGTTTCGTGCAGCGGGGCCCTGTCTGGAGGTCATGGCCACAGTCTTCCTCTTTCCCTCAGGGCGGATCATCAGGAAAACAAATTTCCTGGTTTTGGAAATGAGCTTACTGCATTGTTTTGTAGTAACCAAAGATATGGTGGTAGGTGGTGCTATCTCTGGTATCATGTACATCTTATTGCCCAAGTTGATAATAACAGCACGAGGCCTGGACTCATACACAACATGTTGCTTCCACAAGTACGGTTGGCCTAATAATACATCAGAAACATCAAGAGGAGAAATGTCACATAATACCTCATCTGTGAAGGGCTTGATGCTGTAGGGAAGGCGACATTGTTGGCTGACGCGGAGGTCCCATCCTTGGTGCAACCACCCGATGGTGTATGGTTGTGGGTTTGTTGTGGTCGGCAAGCCCAACCACTTCACGACCTCTACCAAGATGAGGTTCTTCTGGCTCCCGCTATCGACAATGAACTGTAACGGGAACCCTTTACCCACATCTTGGAATGGAAGAGACACTCCTCCTCCTCTGGATCTTCTGGTTCCTCCTTCTGGATCATCGTGGTGGCAACGATGGTGTTGGGATCTGCATCAATAATCTGCTTCCCCCTGTCATTCCCCTTGTCAGGTTCTGATTCAGAGTCGGAGCATGCATCTGATTCAGAATCCTTCAACTCGGCTACCGACACTCACTTGTGTTGTGAGTGGAGCTCTTTTGGAACTCACACCACTTCTCCGTGTCCTTTTTGGCTTCGTGGTGTTTTTCTTTGCTTGTGGATTTGGCGGGTTATCCTGGGCCACTCTGCCTTAGCTTGGTCCTTTGTTCTGCGGTTTGGTGGTACCCTTCCCTTGCTTCTGATTTGTAGACCCAAAGTCTCACTTTTTCTGTTTGAACTTCTGCTCAATCTTGGCAGTATATCGGTATGCCACACCAAGAGAGGAGATGTCAAGGAACTCCATTTCCTCCTGAATGTATCTTTGTAGATAACTGCGGTAATTTAACACCAAATGTTTCTTTGAATATTTTATACCCAACTTTGTGCGTAGGGTATGAAACAGATTCGTCATCTCATGCACATCTTGGTCCCTTTGTTGCCGCAGCGTAGTCCATTGTATGTATTTGTCCTCATAACTTCCCACGGGATAATATTGTTCCTTGATGGCATCTCGGAAATAATTCCAAGTGGGTGTGGCCGAGAACAGAGAGGGTTCCCCCTCTTCCTGTTGCTCCGAGTAGGCTTCCCACCAGTCCTTGACATGGGGGGCGACTTTGAGGAGTGTGAAAATAATCCTTTCTCGATCAGAAAATTCATGAACCGAGAAATATCCTTCTAACAGATTCAACCATCTATCTATGGAATCTGCATCTATTTGGCCCTCAAATATGGGAATGTCAAAGTTTACTTGTACCTTAAAAGGAGTGGCGCTTCCAGAGTGGTTGTTGGATGTTGATGCGCTGCTAGTGGGAATCCGTTGAAGAATCTGGGCAAAGTTGTCCATCATCGCGTTCCTTTTTTTCTTGATGGCCTCCTCGAGAAACATTTTGATAGGATCTCCTACTCCCTCATCTTTCTTTTCTTCCCCCATGGGCAGTCGTCGGGGTTTGCGAGACTGATCTTGCAAAGGTTCATCGAGCACCAACTCCTTATACCCCGACCTCGTTGGGGACATGCAAAGAAATATCGAGAATGAGTAGACCGCTCTGATACCACTGATCCCGATTTATGTAGGAACACAATGAAATACATAAATACACATAAACACAGAGATGCAGTGGAAATAAGATTTCATTTCATTAATAACAAATGATTGAAAAATGCTTACAGACAAAATGGAAATAAACTAGCTAGGGCACTGTTAGCTTATATCTGAGAAGAAATGTGGCAGCTACTAGCCTCTGATCTTCCTTTTACAATGAACCTCGAAGGCCTATATATTACTAAGAAACAATGGAAAACCCTAAACATCCGAAAACCTAACCCTAGGAAATGAAACACCAGAATATGAGCCCCGTTGGGGTAAATTGGTACATCAATTTCCCGGGGTCATAACTTTGGCATACTATCTCTGTTTGATGCACATGATACATCGTTAGAAAGATTTATTCAAGGACTACATTGTTGAGAGAGAATATTGAGTTTGGAATAGAATCATATTTTCCACAGCATTCATGCCCAAAAAACATCGTTTAGGGCCTCAAAACAGCTCTGGAAGTTCAGGACCTAAAGAACTACTAAAAATAGTAAATTGTGCTACAATTAAGGAAACTAAAAAACTGAAAGAAACAATGGTGTGGGTCCAAGTGGAATAGGCGGGTGGCCACCAATATCCACCTGGATCAGTCCTCCCCCCTTAGGAAGCAATGGTCCCCATTGCGTTGAGTTCCTCCATGAGATGAGGAAACATCTGTTGAACTTGGTCCCTGGTGAGCCACTTGCCCTAGTAAAGGAGTTGGCCTGCTTTGACAACTCGATATAGCTGGATCCTCTATTGGCGGGTGTTCTTGATTTGTGTGTCCATAATTTTATTAGTTGTGGCTTGTTCGATGCAATCTGGGTTTAACTCTGTTGGTGTGAGTTGTTCTGCCATGTCGGATGTGTCTAGTAGAGGTGTAAAGAATGGCCGGAGGTAGTCCACATTAAACACTGGGTGCAGACCAAGGAATGGTGGAATATCGAGCTCAAAGGCATTGTCCCCTATAGCCTTGGTGATGGTGTATGTCCTATATCGGAGGGGGTGAATCTTGCGGTAGGGTCTAGTGAGGCACTCCTTTTGCAAATGTAGCCACACTTTGTCGCCCACCTGGAAGTTGTGTGGCACTCGATGTTGATCATGTCGTTGCTTGTACTTACCATTGGCTCTGTCCAATATGTCATGAACTTGTTGGCGGATGTGCTGAATGCGCTCAATGAAGTTGTTTGCCTTGTTAGCCTCAGACTGGACATGGGTTGAATCTGCCCAAGTAGCTGCAAATGGCATGGCTACGTCAATGGGACATAGTTGCTGGAAGCCCAATCCCACTTGAAAGGGGTTGTGGCTGGTTGAGCTATGGAGAGTCTGGTTGTAGCTGTGTTGTACATAGGGGAGGCTCTCATCCCATGTGGGTGGATGCTTTGAGTTGTACATGCGCAGAATGTGTACAATCATCCGGTTGACAACCTCTGTCTGGCCATCAGTTTGTGGATGGAAAGTTGTGGACTTGGTGAGCTTGGTGTCCAGCATCGACCAAAGGCTGAACCAAAATGTATTGAGGAACCTGCTGTCCCGATCTAAGATGATAGACTATGGGAACCCAAAGTGTACCCACACTCGTTCAAAGAAGAGTTTAGCAGTGGCTTCTACTGTGATATTCTTCTTGCAGGCCATCATAATGGACATCTTCGAGAATCGGTCGATGACCACAAAAACATAGTCATTTCCATTCTTAGTAGAAGGAAGGCCCAACACGTAATCCATAGAGATGGATTCCCAAGGTTGACTGGGGGTAGGAAGTGGAGTATAGAGGCTTTGCTTCTTGATGGTCGGTTTGGCAATGGCTTAAGCAGTGCAGGACTTGATGTACTTCCCGACATCCTGTCAAAGGTTCGGCCAATAGAAATACTTTTTCAGTATTGCCATGGTTTTCTCGACCTCGAAATGCCCAGCGACCCGACTGTAGTGCACCTCCAAAATCATTTTGGCACGCTCGCTTGAAGGAACACAAAGGTGTCCCAGGTGACAAAGTAGGGCATCCTGGAGGTGAAAATTGGGAACTTTCTTACCCTCCAAGAGTGTATTGTATGTGTGGCCAAATTCTGGATCACTTGTGTAGAGAAGCGACCAAACGGAAGTCTCGTGCCCACAAGAGTTGAGCACAGTGGTTAGCGCCACGATGGGTGGTCGACGGAGGTAGTCTGCAACATTATTGGTGCTTCCTTTCTTGTACTTAATGTTCAAATGAAACTGTTGTAGGTATGTGGACCACTTCAGATGGTGATCGTTCTGTAACTTCCCTTGTGTCTGTATGAACTGCAGGGGTCGATGGTCTGTGTGGATGAACGTTTCCTTTCCCAAAATGTAATGCTTCCATTGCCGACAAGACTGCACAATGGAATACATTTCTTTTTCATAAGTGGGATACTTCTGGAGTGTGTCAAAAAGTGTCTCACTGTGATATGCCACTGGATTCCCATGTTGAGTAAGAACTGCCCCAATGGAATAGTCAGAGGCATCTATCTCGATCTCAAATGGTTGTTGCAAGTCTTGTAATGTGAGCACTGGTGCAGAGCAGAGGCGATGCTTCAACTCCCCAAACGCCTTCTGTTGAGATTCAGACCAAAAGAATTTTGATTTAGCTCCTCCCTTGGTTACTTGACTCAAGGGCCAAGTGATATGAGATAATCCCAACACAAACCTACGGTAGAAATTGGCAAGACCTAAAAAGCTGCGGAGCTCTGTTAGGGTGGTTGGGGCTTGCCAATCCCGAATGACTTGGATCTTTGCTAGATCCACATGCACCCCCCGCTCATCAATAATGTATCCCATATACTGAACCTAGGTCATGCCAAAAGTGCATTTCTCAAAATTGGCACACAACTTGTGTTGTCGCGGTGTTTGGATGACTTGTCGGATGTGGTGGAGGTGCTCTTCCCAAGTCTGGCTAAAGATCAGAATGTCATCCAAGTACACCACTACAAATGAGTTAGTGAATGGTCATAGGATGTCGTCCATTAGCCTCATGAAAGTTGTAGGGGCATTCGTCAACCCGAATGGCATGACCAACCATTCGAAAAGGCCCTCCTTGGATTTGAAGGCAATCTTCCACACATCAGAGGGTTCGATTGGTACCTGGTGATACCCCGACTTCAAGTCGATCTTGCTGAAATATTTCACCCCCTTGAGTTGGTCCAGAGGGTCATCAATCCATGGGATCGGGTACCTATTCCGAACAGTGATCTTATTCAGTGCCCGATAGTCAATGCAAAGTCTCCAAGTCCCATCCTTCTTCTGCACCAACATGATCGGGCTCCCACGGGGTGATGAACTCGGCCGGATGTGACCTTTCTGCAATAGCTCCTGAATTTGCCTCTTGATTTCGTCATTCTCCATAACAGAGCATCGATAGATAGGTCCATTGGGCAGCGATGCACCTAGGGTCAGATCGATGGGGTGCTTGTCCTGGCAATGTAGAGGCACCCCTGTAGGGGCGGTGAAGATGTCCTCGTACTCCTCCATGACCCTATCCATATGTTTTTTTCGTGCAGTGGGGCCCTTTCCGGAGGTCATGGCCACAGTCTTCCTCTTTCCCTCAGGGCGGATCATCAGGAAAACAAATTTCCTGGTTTTGGAAATGAGCTTACTGCATTGTTTTGCAGTAACCAAAGAGATGGTGGTAGGCGGTGCTATCTCTGGTATCCTTTACAACTTATTTCCCAAGGTGATAATAAAAGCACGAGGCCTGGACTCATACACATCATATCTCTTCCACAAGTACGGTTGGCCTAATAATACATCAGAAACATCAAGAGGAGCAATGTCACATAATACCTCATCCGTGAAGAGCTTGATGTTGTAGGGAAGGCAACATTGTTGGCTGACGCGGAGGTCCCTTCCTTGGTGCAACTACCTGATGGTGTATGGTTGTGGTTGTGTTGTGGTCGGCAAGCCCATCCGCTTCACGACATCTACTGAGATGAGGTTCTTCTGGCTCCCGTTGTCGACAATGAACTGCAACGGGGAACCCTTTACCCACATCTTGGAATGGAAGAGACGTTCTGCCTCCTATGGATCTTCTGGTTCCTCCTTCTGGATCTTCGTGGTGGAAATAGTGGAGTTGGGCTCCGCATCAATAATATGCTTCCTGCTATCATTCCCCTTGTCGGGTTTTGATTCAGAGTCAGATCATTCATCCGATTTAGAAGCCTTCAACTCGGCTACCAGTGACTGCTTGGCCCGACACTCACTTGTGTTTTGAGTGGAGCTCTTATGGAACTCACACCACTTCCCCCTGTCCTTTTTTAGCTTCGTGGTGTTGTTCTTTGCTTGTGTCTTTGGCGGGTTATCCTGGGCCTCTCTGCCTTGGCTTGGTCCTTTCTTCTGCGGTTTGGTGGTACCTTTCCCTTGCTTCTGATTCGCAGACCCAAAGTCTCGCTTTTTCTGTTTGAACTTCTACTCAATCATGGTAGCATATCGGTATGCCACACCAAACGAGGAGATGTCCAGGAACTCCATTTCCTCCTGAATGTATCTATGCAGACAACTGCGGTACTTTAACACCAAATGTTTCTCTGAATCTTTGATACCCAACTTTGTGCGTAGGGTATGAAATAGATTCATCATCTCATGCACATCTTGGTCCCTTTGCTGCCGCAGCGTAGTCCATTGTATGTATTTGTCCTCATAGCTCCCCACGGGATAATATTGTTCCTTGATGGTGTCTCGGAAAGAATTCCAAGTGGGTGTGGCCGAGAACAGAGAGGGCTCTGCCTTTCCCTGTTGCTCCGAGTAGGTTTCCCACCAGTCCTTGACATGGGGGACGGCTTTGAGGAGTGCGAAAATAATCCTTTCTAAGTCGAAAAATTCATGAACTGAGAAATATCCTTCAAATAGATTCAACCATCTATCTATGGCATCTGCATCTATTTGGCCCTCAAATATGGGAACGCCAAACTTTACTTGTACCTTAAAAGGAGTGGTGCTTCGAGAGTGGTTGTTGGATGTCGATGTGCCGCTAGTGGTAATCCGTTGAATAATCTAGGCAAAGTTGTCCATCATCGCGTTCCTTTGTTTCTCGAGGGCCTCCTCGAGCAACATTTTGATATGATCTGTTGCTCCCTCATATTTCTTTTCTTCCCCCATGGGCGGTCGTCGAGGTTTGTGAGACTGATCTTGCAAAGGTTCAACCAGATCGAGCCCCATCTCCTTATACCCCAACCTCGTTGGGGACATGCAAAGAAAGATCGAGAACGAGCAGACCAATCTGATACTATTGGTCCTGATTTATGTAGGAACACAATGAAATACATAAATACACATAAACGCAGAGATGCAGCGGAAATAAAACTTCATTTCATTAATAACAAATGACTGAAAATTGCTTATAGACAGAATGGAAATAAACTAGCTAGGGCGTTGGTAGCTTATCTATGAGAAGAGATGTGGCGGCTACTGGCCTCTGAACTTCCTATTACAATGAGGCTCAACGGCCTATATATTACTGAGAAACAATGGAAAACCCTAAACATCCAAAAACCTAACCCTAGGAGATGAAACGCCAGAATATGGGCCCCGTTGGGGTAAATTGGTACATCAATTTCTCGTGGTCGTAACTTTGGCATACTATCTCTGTTTGACGCACATGATACATCGTTAGAAAGATCTATCCGAGGACCACATTTTTGACAACGAATATTGAATCCAGGATGGACTCATATTTTCCGCAGCATTCATGCCCAAAAAACATTGTTTAGGGCCTCAAAACAACTCCGGAAGTTCAGGACCCGAAGAACTACTAAAAATAGTAAATTGTGCTACAATTAAGGAAACTAAAAACCGAAAGAAACAATGGTGTGGGTCCAAGTGGAATAGGCGGGTGGCCACCAATATCCACCTGGATCGGTCCTCCCCCCTTAGGAAGCAATGGTCCCCATTGCGTTGAGTTCCTCCATGAGATGAGGAAACTTCTGTTGAACTTGGTCCCTGGTGAGCCACTTGCCCTGGTGAAGGAGTTGGCCTGCTTTGACAACTCAATATAGCTAGATCCTCTGTTGGCGGGTGTTCTTGATTTGTGTGTCCATAATTCGATCAGTTGTGGCTTGTTCCATGCAATCTGGGTTTAACTCTGTTGGTGTGATTTGTTCTGCCATGTTGGATGTGTCTAGTAGAGGTGGAAAGTAGGGCCGAAGGCGGTCCACATTGAACACTGAGTGACGACCAAGGAATGGTGGAATACCAAGCTCAAAGGCATTGTCCCCTATAGCCTTGTTGATGGTGTATGGCCCATATCGGAGCGGGTGAATCTTGTAGTAGGGTCCAACGAGGAGCTCCTTTTGCAAATGTAGCCACACTTTGTCCCCCACCTGGAAATTGTGTGGCACCCGATGTTGATGATGTCGTTGCTTGTTCTTAGCATTGGCTCTATGCAAGATGTCATGAACTTGTTGGAAAATTTGCTGAATGCGCTCAATGAAGTTGTTTGTCTTGTTAGCCTCAGACTAGACATGGGTTGAATCTGCCCAAGTAGCCGCAAATGGCATGGCTACGTCAATGGGACATAGTGGCTGGAAGCCCAAGCCCACTTGAAAGGGGTTGTGGCTAGTTGAGCTATGGAGAGCCCGGTTGTAGCTGTGTTGTACATAGGGGAGGCTCTCATCCCATGTGCGTGGATGATTCGATTTGTACATGCGCAGAATGTGTACAATCATCTGGTTGACGACCTCTGTCTGGCCATTAGTTTGCAGATGGAAAGCTGTGGACTTGGTGAGCTTGGTGTCCAGCATCGAACAAAGGCTGGACCAAACTGTACTGAGGAACCTACTGTCCCGATTTGAGATGATAGACTGTGGGATCCCAAAGTGTACCCACACTCATTCAAAGAAGAGTTTAGCAGTGGCTTCTATTGTGCTATTCTTCTTGCAGGCCATCATAATGGACATCTTCGAGAATCGGTCGACGACCAAAAAAACATAGTCATTGCCATGCTTAGTAGAAGGAAGGCCCGACATGTAATCCATAGAGATGGATTCCCAAGGTTGNTGACTGGGGGTAGGAAGCGGAGTATAAAGGCCTTGCCTCTTGATGGTTGGTTTGGCAATGGTGCAAGCAGTGCAGGACTTGATTAACTTCCCGACATCCTGTCGAAGGTTCAACATTTAGAAATACTTTTGCAGTATTGCCATGGTTTTCTCGACCCTGAAATGCCCAGCGATCTGACTGTAGTGTGCCTCCCAAATCATCTTGGCACACTCGCTTGAAGGAACACAAAGGTGTCCCAGGTGACAAAGCAGGGCATCCTAGAGGTGAAAATTGGGAACTTTCTTACCCTCCAAGAGTGTATTGTATGTGTGGCCGAATTCTGGATCACTTGTGTAGAGAAGCGGCCAATCGGAAGTCTCGTGCCCACAAGAGTTGAGCATAGTGGTTAGCGCCACGATGGGTAGTCGACTGAGGCAGTCTGCAAAATTATTGGTGTTTCCTTTCTTGTACTTACTGTTCAAATGAAACTGTTGCAAGTATGTGGACCACTTCTGATGGCGATCGTTCTGCAACTTCCCTTGTGTCTGTATGAATTGCAAGGGTCAGTGATCTGTGTGGATGACTGTTTCCTTTCCCAAAATGTAATGCTTAAATTGCTGACAAGCCTGCACAATGGAATAAATTTCTTTGTCATAAGTGGGATACTTCCGAACTGTGTCAGAAAGTGTCTCACTGTGATATGCCACTGGATGCCCATGTTGAGTAAGAACTGCCCCAATGGCATAGTCAGAGGCATTTGTCTCGATCTCAAATGGTTGTTGCAAGTCTGGTAATGTGAGCACTGGTGCAGAGCAGAGGCGATGCTTCAACTCCCCGAATGCCTTCTGTTGAGATTCGGACCAAAAGAATTTTTCTTTAGCTCCTCCCTTGGTGACTTGACTCAAGGTTCAAGTGATATGAGAGAATCCCAACACAAATCTACGGTAGAAATTGGAAAGACCTAAAAATATGCGGAGCTCTATTAGGGTGGTTGGGGCTGGCTAATCCCGAATGACTTGGATATTTGTTGGATCCACATGCACCCCCTGCTCATCAATAATGTATCCCATATATTGAACCTGGGTCATGCCAAAAGTGCATTTCTCCAAATTGGCACACAACTTGTGTTGTCGCAGTGTTTGGAGGACCTGTTGGATGTGGTGGAGGTGCTCTTCCCAAGTCTGGCTGAAGATCAGAATGTCATCCAAGTACACCACTGCAAATGAGTTAGCGAATGGCTATAGGATGTCGTCCATTAGCCTCATGAAGGTTGCATGGGCATTCGTCAACCTGAATGGCATGACCAACCATTCGAAAAGGCCCTCCTTGGATTTGAAGGCAGTCTTCCACACATCAGAGGGTTCGATTGGTACCTGGTGATACCCCGAATTCAAGCCGATCTTGCTGAAATATTTTGCCCCCTTGAGTTGGTCCAGAAGGTCATCAATCTGTGGGATCAGGTACCTATTCGAAACAATGATCTTGTTCAGTGCCCGATAGTCAATGCAAAGTCTCCAAGTCCCATCCTTCTTCTGCACCAACACGATCGGGCTCCCACAGGGTGATGAACTCGACCGGATGTGACCTTTCTACAACAACTCCTGAATCTGCCTCTTGATTTCGTCATTCTCTAGAATAGAGCGTCGATAGATGGGTCCATTGGGCAATGACGCACATGGGGTCAGATCGATGGGGTGCTTGACCTGGAAATGTAGAGGCACCCCTCTAGGGGAGGTGATGATGTCCTCATACTCCTTTATGACCCTATCCATCTGTTGTTTTCATGCAGCGGGGCCCTGTTTGGAGGTCATGGCCACAATCTTCCTCTTTCCCTCAGGGCGGATCATCAGGAAAACAAATTTCCTAGTTTTGGAAATGAGCTTACTACATTGTTTTACAGTAAGCAAAGAGATGGTGGTAGGCGGTGCTATCTCCGGTATCCTGTATATCTTATTTCCCAAGGCGATAATAACAACACGAGGCCTAGACTCATACACAACATGTTGCTTCCACAAGTACGGTTGGCCTAATAATACATCAAAAACATCAAGAGGAGCAATGTCACATAATACCTCATCTGTGAAGGGCTTGATGCTGTAGGGGAAGGCGACATTGTTGGCTGACGCAGAGGTCCCGTCCTTGGTGCAAACACCTTATGGTGTACGGTTGTGGGTGTGTTGTGCTCGAAAAGCCCAGCCGCTTCATGACCTCTATCGAGATGAGGTTCTTCTGGCTCCCGTTGTCGACAATGAACTGCAATGGGGAACCCTTTACCCACATCTTGGAATGGAAGAGACGCTCCGCCTCCTATGGATCTTCTGGTTCCTCCTTCTGGATCTTCATGGTGGCAAGGGTGGCGTTGGGCTCCGCATCAATAATCTGCTTCCCCCTGTCATTCCCCTTGTCAAGTTCTGATTCAGAGTCAGAGCATGCATCCGATTTAGAATCCTTCAACTCGGCTACCAGTGACTTCTTGGCCCGACACTCACTTGTGTTGTGAGTGGATCTCTTATGGAACTCACACCACTTCCCCGTGTCCTTTATTGGCTTCGTGGTGTTGTTCTTTTCTTGTGGCTTTGGCGGTTTATCCTGGGCCACTCCACCTTGGCTTGGTCCTTTGTTCTGTGGTTTGGTGGTACCTTTCCCTTGCTTCTGATTCGCAGACCCAAAGTCTTTCTTTTTCTGTTTGAACTTCTGCTCAATCTCGGCAGGATATCGATATGCCACACCAAGCGAGGAAATGTCGAGGAAATCCATTTCCTCCTAAATGTATCTGTGTAGACAACTGCGGTACTTTAACACCAAATGTTTCTCTAAATATTTGATACCCAACTTTGTGTGTAGGGTATGAAACAAATTCGTCATCTCATGCACATCTTGGTCCCTTTGCTGCCGCAGCGTAGTCCATTATATGTATTTTTCCTCATAGCTCCCCACGGGATAATATTGTTCCTTGATGGCATCTCGGAAATAATTCCAAGTGGGTGTGACCGAGAACAGAGAGGGTTCCCCCTCTCCCTGTTTCTCCGAGTAGGTTTCCCACCAGTCCTTGACATGGGGGGCGGCTTTGAGGAGTGCGAAAATAATCCTTTATCGGTCAGAAAATTCATGAACTGAGAAATATCCTTCTAACAGATTCAACCATCTATCTATGACATCTGCATCTATTAGGCCCTCAAATATGTGAATGTCAAAGTTTACTTGTACCTTAAAAGGAGTGGTGCTTCCAGAGTGGTTGTTGGATGTCGATGCGTCGCTAGTGGGAATCCGTTGAAGAATCTGGGCAAAGGTCTCCATCATCGCATTCCTTTGTTTCTCGAGGGCCTCCTCGAGCAACATTTAGATAGGATCTTCGGCTCCCTCATCTTTCTTTTCTTCACCCATGGGCGGTCATCAGGGTTTGCGAGACTGATCTTGCAAAGGTTCAACCAGATCGAGCCCCAACTCCTTATACCCTGACCTCGTTGGGGACATGCAAAGAAAGATCGAGAACGAGCAGGCCACTCTGATACCACTGATCCTGATTTATGTAGGAACATAACGAAATACATAAATACACATAAACGCAAAGATGCAGCGGAAATAAGACTTCATTTCATTAATAACAAATGACTGAAAAATGCTTACAGACAAAATGGAAATAAACTAGCTAGGGCGCTGGTAGTTTATCTCTGAGAAGAGATGTGGCAGCTACTGGCATCTGAAATGCATGTTACAATGAGGCTCGAAGGCCTATATATTACTCAGAAACAATGGAAAACCCTAAACATCCAAAAACCTAACCCTAGGAGATGAAACACCAGAATATGGGCCCCGTTGGGGTAAATTGGTACATCAATTTCCCGAGGTCGTAACTTTGGCATACTATCTCCGTTTGACGCACATGATACATAGTTAGAAATATCTATCCAAGGACTACATTTTTGACAACAAATATCAAGGCCAAAACTAACTCATATTCGCCACAGCATTCATGCCCAAAAAACGTCGTTTAGGGCTTCAAAACAGCCCCAGAAGTTCAGTAGCCGAAGAACTGCTAAAAATAGTAAATTGTGCTACAATTAAGGAAACTGAAAAACTGAAAGAAACAATGGTGTGGGTCCAAGTGGAATAGGTGGGTGGTCACCAATGTCCACCTAGATAAAAAAAAACTATTTTCACAGAAGAAAACAATTTCGCTTCTCGATGACAACAAGGGTTAGATCTCAGTTAGCTTACCTGGAAGATACACCTTTTCCTATATGTTTCTGATTTTATGATATTGCACAGGGCACGGGGAAAAGAGAATATGCAGATCTAAAAGAGTAGCAACCCAAAAATAAATAATACAAAACCAAAATAAAACCAAAATATTACTTTGCAAAAATTTTAAAAATGTGTATTCAAGCTTTATACCTCTGGATCTTACTGTAATTGTCATATCTTGGGAAAACGGAAACCTTTTTGAGTGAAACAAAAAGTGTTATTGGATGAAACGAGTGCTCCGGAAGAAATGGAACAGTCCTCTCAGCCCATAAATGTATGGAAATGACAAAAAATGGAGATGAGGAAACTCGGCTTCACAGTCTCAATCTACAACAGGAGCGGGTCTTCAAATAGGCTCTGATACCATGTTCGACAACATGAGTATTCCAACGGAGGAAGAACACCTTTAGTAACCACTCACATAACCATATAAAATATCAACACACCGATGTTTTCACGTGGTAAAAACCCTACGGGGAAACATCCACGGCCCCAGCCAACACGACCACTTGGAGCAGTTTATTAATGCAAAAGAAAAAGATTACAGAGAGATTTTACAAGAGATTTTCTCACAATCGATCATCGAAAAATGACCCTCCATGCTCTTTAAATAGAGATCATGGACCAATCGGGTGTGAAGCCATGGATCAATGGTCATTAATATCGAGGAGAGTATGAACCGTCAGATCACTCTATGTCAGGAACATATCGTGACCGTCAGATGTCCTAACTACAAATGCATACTAATGCATACTAAAGAAACAAACTTTTACCTAGCGACACATTATACCAAGTAGTTCTTAACTAACTCCTAAGTGTCTAAATATCCTAACAAAGGTTTGGCCAGAAATTTGATTTATGTAAGAAAAATGGATGATGCAGGGTTAAAAACAATATTCGAAAAGTAAACCTACAGGATGGTTCGAGGAGAAATGGTGTTTTTGAAGGGAGTTCAATTTGGAACTCTATATAAGCTTCAATGAAGACTATTAGTGATGGGTGCAATAGTTCCATTGTTCCTGATATTGTAGTTGAAGAAGAAAGAACTCATACGGTCTCTGGAGAAAAGGTTATGTTGTGGCATCAAAGACTGTGGCATATCGGAGAGAAGGGTCTTCGACTACTACACGGTAAAGGTATGGTTGAAGGCATGTCTAATTACTCTTTGGATTTTGATTTATGTGAACATTGTGTATATGGGAAGCAAAATTGAGTAAGATTTCCTTCTGGTGCAACGAGGGCAGAAGGAATTTTACAACTAGTTCACAGTGATGTTTTTGGACCTGTATCGGTCCATCATTAGGAAAATCTGTGTACGAAGTCTCATTTATATATGAATTATCGAGGAATACTTGGATATATTTCCTCAAGAAGAAATTTGAAGTCTTTGACAGGTTTAAAGAGTTTAAGGCTCTTGTTTAGAATCAAACAGAGAAAAGAATTAAGGTGTTGAGGACAGATAATGGTGGAGAGTTCTACAGGAATGAATTTGAATAATTTTGTAAGAAGTGCAGTATATCAAGGCAGAAGGATACTCCATATAAACCTCAGTATAATGGAGTTGCAGAAAGGATGAACATAACGTTTATGGAAAAAGCAAAGTGCATGCTCAGTGGTGTCAAGTTAGGATAAGAATTATAGGCAGAGGCAGTGGGTATCGCATGTTACCTGGTCAACAAATCACCCTCATGAACATTGGATGACAAGACTCCATAAGAGGTATGGACTGGTAAGAAACCTTCTCTCACACATATCAAGGTATTAGGCTGTGATGCATATGTTCATGTTCCAAAGGAAAACAAGAGTAAGCTAGATAAGAAGGTTGAAAAGTGTATCTTTATTGGATATAAAGATGGTCTCAAAGGTTATAAGATTTGGAACCCAGAAACTAAGAAGGTAGTGTATAGATGAGATGTGGTATTTAGAGAAATGAAGGATGTTGTTAAACAAGAATTCCTACCAAGTGAGGAAGAACCAGAGAAAACAAAGTTTTATATAAAGGATGATGAGTCAAACTATACAGAAGAACAGGAATCATAAGAAGAAGATCCTCATACTCCAATATTGAGGAGATCGGTTCGAGAAAGAAGACTACCGAAAATGTATACTCCATCCGATTTCCGTTCAAATTTTTCTTTGTCTATTATTGATGATGATCCTAGAACTGTCAGGGAGGCAATGGATTCAAATGATAGAAATCTCTAGAAAAGGGCCATGGACGAAGAAATTGAATCTTTGGATAAGAATGAGGCTTGGGATCTAGTGGAGTTGTCGACTGAAAGAAAGTCCAATGGCAGCAAATGGGTATTTAAAAAGAAATTGAATGCAGAAGGAAAAGTGGAGAAATACAAAGCTCGGTTGGTAGCAAAGGGTTATTCCCAGGTTGAGGGAATGGATTTTGGTGATATTTTTTCTCATGTTGCCAAGTTAGCCTCTATAAGATTTATGTTATCTATTGTTGTTGCATTTGATTTTGAAGTAGAACAGATGGATGTGAAGACAACATTCCTAAATGGGGATCTGGAAGAACAAATCTATATGAAGCAACCAGAAGGTTACACTGTGAAGGGAAAGAAGGAGTTGGTATGCAAGATGAAAAAATCTTTGTATGGTTTAAAACAATCACCAAGGATGTGGTATCAAAATTTTGATACTTATATGTTGGGACTTGGTTTCACAAGAAGCAAAGAGGATCACTGTGTGTATTTTAAATTAATTGGTGATCATTTAATTTATTTGGTCTTGTATGTGGATGACATGTTGCTAATAGGAAACAACAAGGAAATTGTCCAGGATGTGAAAAATCAGTTGTCCTCTAAATTTGACATGAAGGATCTTGGTGCTTTAAATTTCATTTTGGGCATGGAAATTAAAAGAGATCGGAAAAAGAGGAAACTCTAGTTAAATCAAAGAAAATATGTCGAGACAATATCGCAGAGGTTTAATATGCAGGAATGTAAACCGATCAAGGTTCCTATTCCTGTTGGTGTAAATTTATTTGTGGATTAGTGTCCCAAGACACAGAAAGAGGAGGAGGAAATGTCTTGTGTTACATATGTGAGTGTAGTTGGTAGTTTGATGTATGCAATGGTCTGTACTAGAACAAACATTTCACATGCAGTGGGAGTTTTGAGCAGGTATATGTCAAAACCAGGGAAGGAGCATTGGACAACATTAAAAAGGGTTTTCAGGTATTTGCGTGGAACTATTGCTATGGATTGTGCTACCAAGGAAGACCGAGATTGGACAGAGTGGTGGATATACATGGCTTTGTGGATGCAGACTAGGCTGGAGATCTGGATCGTAGGAGATCTACAAGTGGGTATGTGCTTAACTTGTTTAGAGGAGCAATAAGTTGGATGAGCAAAAGACCGGTTGTAGTGGCACTTTCAACTATAGAAGATGAATACATGGCAACCACTCATGCAAGTAAGGAAGCAATATGGTTACAAAGATTGTGTTCAGGTATTGGGTTGGTACATCAAGCTGTAAGGATAGATTGTGACAGTCAAAATGCAATTTTTCTGGCAAAGAACTCGACTTATCATTCAAAGACAAAGCATATTGATATTCAATATCACTTTGTGATAGACATGGTTGAAGAAAATAAAGTATTGTTGATGAAGGTGGACACTTTGAAGAATGTTGCAGATTCATTAACAAAATCTGTGAGCACTGAGAAGTACTCTTGGTGTAGAGGATCCATGGGCATTGTTGCCCTAGATTGTTGATTATGTAACCCTGTAACCCCCTATATGCAAAGAAAACAAGTGGAAGAAGGTTGGGTATGTGTTATATTCTTTGCATGAGTAGTAGTGTCCGCTAGGGGGATTTTAGGGGGGGTGCCCGATAAAATTGATTTTCCTTGGGAAATGTGTCGCATTTTTGGGCGGTTTTTCGACACATGGTTTTTTTTCAATGGTTTTCTATTTCAGGTTAAGGAATTAGGGTTGTTGACTAATCCGGGTCATTGGGTTAGGGTTTTGGATTTTTTTGGCTCCTATATGTATATTGTATTGTAAACAATGTAACACTATGAATGAATATATAATATGTTGGTTTTCTTGGTTTGGGTTTCCAGGGGAAAAATTTCTATGTAATGTTTGTATTTGACATTGTATATTTTTTGTTCTTTTATTGAAAATTTGTTTGTAGTAAATATTGTACAAGGTTAAAATATACATCCTCAACAACTATTGTTATTTTGATCAATGGTGAGTCGACAAATTTCTTCCAGAGTGCAAGAGGTATAAGACAGGGATGCCCACTGTCGCCTCTACTATTCATCCTTGCGATGGAAGGACTCGGCCTCTCCCTTAAAAAATCCCAAGCAGAGGGAAAGTTGACAGACATTAAGGTTTCAAGGCTAATAAAGATTTTACATCTTCTATTCATGGATGATATAATCATCATGTCAAAAACTTGTCTGGAGGAATGGCAGGAAATTCATAGAATTCTGGGGGTCTTTTGTGGAGTTTCTAGGCTTCTGATTAATGTTCAAAAAATGACTTTTCTCCACTGATAATTTATAAGAATTTTTCCAGTATAATTTTATATCTCTCTCAGAAGGGTTCAGGTATCTGGGTTATTTTTTAAAACCGGACAGTTATAAGGTGGAGGATTGCCATTGGCTCATTTCAAAATTTGAAAAGAGAATCAATCTATGGTACAACTGATGGCTTTCAATTGGAGGACGCTATGTACTAATAAAGGCAGTCCTGGAAGGCCAGCTAGTCTATTGGATGGCTATGGCACATATTCCATCATCAGTGCTCAATAAGATTCACCAATTAGTTTTCTCCTTCTTATGGACATGGGGAAAACAAAAACAAAGCTATCATTTGTGCAAGTGGGATATTATAGCTCGACCTAAAAGTTACGGTGGTTGGGAGCTAAGAAACATTTACAGTTTTTATAGGGCATTGATGACTAATACACTCTGGAGAGTTTTGATGAAAAGAGGCATTTGGTAACGAGTTATTAAATACATATATCTACCTTTTGGGCCAGTTACTAGGTGGTTGAGATCGACAGATATTTTAGTGACGAAGGGATCACAGACTTGGAGAATTATCCAAAAATCTGTTCCTCTTATACTACATTAGATTTCTTGGATCCCAGGTTCGGGACACTCCATCGTCATTGGAAAAGATAAGATCCTTGGGATGGGTAGAGATGTGATCTTGTATGAATATTTAGTAATGACACTCAACCACAAAAATGTATACTACATGTATCAGGCCAGTCGTGCTCTGCGCCTTGGCACAATCTATTCCATTTAGCTTGACAACGAGGAATTGGGCCTGGTGGGAGATATAATGCATCAATAGGAGGGGTACAGGAAGTCTCGGATAGAGATGGTATTCAGTTGCAGGCTAGACCAGATATATTGATATGGATTGGTGGTGATTCTTCTGGCCATATAACAACAAAAAATGTTTACAATGCCTTAGTGGAAAAATAATGGACTGTTAATATTAGAGGATGGAGGAAAAAGTTGTGGATTTGGGATTTTCCACTAAAAGTCAAACTCTTTATTTGGTTGGTTGTAGAAAACAAAGTCCTCACATGGGATAATTTACAACACAAAGGACATATTGGATCAGGTTTATGCCAGCTATGCAGAAATTATGGGGATACCGTAAACCATTTGTTTGTGGATTGTTCCTTTACTATTTCTGTTTGGGACAAAATAAAATTTGTTATTCCTCTCATTTCTCGGTGGCATGGTACAATAGTTATTGAATTGTTTAAATTTTGGTTTGAACAGAATCAAACATACCCATCCTTTCCATTTTACATATGTTGGTATATATGGATTGAAAGAAATATTTCCATCTCTGAATCAGGAAATCCTTCAATTTAGAAGGTGGTATACAAATCACTAGCCGCACTAGATGGCACCAAGAAAAAGATAAATGCTCCAGTCCTGAGAGTTTCTGATGGTTTGACATCTGGGCAGAATATTGTTGGGTGGTTTGATGGGGCAGCACAACAAAATGGTGATCAATGTGGGGCAGGCGGAGTGATAAAGATGAGTGATCATGCTTCATATAAATGGACAATAAATTGTGGACACAGAACAAATACCAAATCTAATCTTATGGGGGTATGGGCATTACTTACTCTGGCTTCTCGACTATCTTTCTTCGAGATCCTTATCCTAGGAGACTCCAAAATAGTCATAGATTGGCTAAAGGGGAAAGGTTCTTTACAGGTGGTCACCTTGGAGTGTTGGAAGGAAAGGATAGCAAATCTCATCAAGCTCTTTAGGACCATTTCCTTTGGACACGTTTACAGAGAAGAAAACCAAGAGGTGGATTAGTTATCAAAACAGGCGCTCCTGAAGCATCCCAGAAACATTGCATACTATCTATGTGAAGAGGGTCATGAGGTCCCAATTATGTTTTTAAGTTTATATTAGAGAGAGATTCTTTGTTTTTTTGTAGGGGATGCCTTTTTTGTTGCATGATGATTGGGCTATATGAAGCCTTATATAAAAAATGTAATTATGGGACTCATAGAGATAATTGGAGATATAGTTGGAGGTTAAAATACACATTCCTTAGTATATGTGTTGAAAAACTTAAGGCAGCTTTGGGAACATTTTGATGTAAAAGAATGATTTGTGAACAATTATATTTCAATATAAATATAAAGAGAAATTTTCTGTGGACGAAAAAGAAAAAAAAAAGATAGCAACGTAATTGAGACGACGTATAACTACTAACATAATCCACAAATAACTTCAACCTCACAATGCTTAGTCATAGTTTGGTTGTGCAAAAGAAAACAAATTACGCTAAAACTTTCATGTTTTCCAAATTAAGAAAACTAAGATCCCAATATTAGTTACGCTAAAACTTTCATGGTTTCCAAATTAAGAAAACCAAAATCTCAATACTAAACCTAAACCTAATTAGAAATTGATTAAGTACCATGCACAATATTATGAAATAATTAATCTTCTCATTAAAACTTTTCCAATGTCACATAACGTTACGTTTAATTTTGATTATGAAATATCATTATGAATACAATTTACTCTTTGTTGCATTTATTAAGATTAAGGGTAATAACATTCCGTAACACAATATATAAATATAACCACTAACCTTGCAATTAATTATTTTATTAAAGGAATTACCAATTACATATTACCACAAATAGCACGTTCACTACTAACATTAATTTATATGAAACTTCGACAAAATCATATATATATATCAACTAACATTTATCAACTAACCATTTAACATTTATCAACTAACCATTACGATTAATATATCAATATATCAGAATCATTAAGATTAATATATTAGCATTCTAAGCATTTAGAGTAATATCCTCCTTAACTTTATTCCAATAATTATTTCCTTACTTCACTTGTTCAATTATTTCCTTACTTCACTTGTTCAATAAAATATTTTATGGACACTTAAAGTAAACAACTGTAATCCAGAGCACAATTTATATATAAGAATCCATGCGTGCGTACGATTAGAATTGTAGCATAAACTTAGACAATTAGACATTGATTGAACGATTAACTATTCTTTGATTTCATGAGGATTTTATAGTGCCCATATTAGTCTATATATATAAAGTGTTGTTAAGAATGAATTCCTCTTAAATGTATTATAAATATATAAGAAGTTTACAATTAAATACTTGTATATAATATGCATCCTTACAATCTATTAATAACCATTATTAGTATTGCTAAGAAATAGTTTAATGTTACATTTCATAAAGTACTAATTAACAATCATCAAAAAAATCATAAGATCTTTTATTTATCAAATGGCGAGTTCATCATTTAAAGAATATGAAGGGTATCTTATGCAAGAAAACGAATTGAGAAAGGAAATTGATGAAAACGAATCGCCACAGTTACATATTATATTGAAGTTTGATTCTATTGAAATGGGTCAGCTAATTAAATCTCGGATTATGAAGACAGACGGAGTTGATACAACTATGTACTTATCTATTTTCTACATCAATATACATTATTGCCTTATAGCCTAATAGATCAATATCACCGCATTATTCATTGATTAAATAATGGAAATTGATTATATATATATATATATATATATATATATATATATATATATATATATATATATATGAATTTTGTTATGATTCTAAAGTGCACTATACTAATTCTTCATTAAGTTCCCGTGTCATTGTTGTTACATTCGACCTTTCTTCTTAGCATCAATCATGTATTCATTTAAACGGGAGGTTAAACAATTTACAAGCTATACTCTCATTTCATGGATGGTTTCATTAGGTTAAGGCATTGAGAATTGGTGTCAAGGTTATTGTTGGTTGACGGGAAAGTAATAATTTTGGTTGACTAGAAGGTTCTTGGATCTACAATGTGTAGACAAACTCTACGTAGCGCAGTTGCAAAGACTGCGTAGTGAAACTCTTTGTCGTTGAACTCTTAGGACTTATTGCACAGTTCACAGATTGTTCAATATACCGTGTGTTGTGATGATAACACTTATAAAACAATTTCTTGACATTGTGTTACTCTTTAACACATAAACTCACAAACACAATAGAACTCAGAAATAATCATGAATATGTCAACATACAAAATACTTGATATATGTTAATAACTTGGGCGTTGTGCGCTAATACAGAATGCAATAACTATGTCGAGCTTTTGCTCCAACAACTTATGCAAACTTGCAAAACATAGAGCTTTTGTTCTTCGACTTCTTGACTTCTTAGAGTTGTTGTTGTTTGCTAACTCACGACTTTGTTCTCTCTACCTCTATGTCTATTGACTGCTTACATAGTCTAACATATATAGATGAAGCTAAAACTTCCTATAGAAGTAAACCGACTCAAACAATTAAGACGATAATAACTTCGACTAACTCTTATTTGCATAACAAAACTCGAGAAAGATAAAGATCGGCTCATTAAATAAGCTCATGCTAACACTCTTCCTTGCCATGTCTGATAGACTAACGTCTCTGCTTTCCGTGACAGAAAAAATCCGTGTAAGTGTGAAGCTCACGACTTGCAATTAATATTTCCAACACTCCCCCTTAATTATAAGTAGGTGAGATTACAAAACACAAAATTTACATCAAAAATTTAAATTGACATGTACTGTTAAATATCTACGAATGCGTCGACTCCTAGACAACTACGCAGTTTCTGAAATGCATCCCTTTCCAAATCTTTTGTAAATATGTCTGCAACTTCTTCTTTAGACTTACAAAATTCTATACATATTTCTTTGTTATTCACTAATTCTCTGATAAAATGATACCTTGTATCAATATGCTTGGTTTTCTTGTGAAATACATGATTCTTTGATAATATGATGGCGAAATTGTCATCACAAAACATTGTAGTTGGTTCTTGATGTTTCTGCAACAAATCTTTTGAAATTTCTCTCATCCAAACTGCTTGACAAGCTGCTCTTGTAGTTGCAACATACTCAACTTTTGTTGAAGAAAGAGTCATAATGGGCAGCTTCCTTGATGCCCATGATACTATACCTATTCCAAAATGAAATGTGTACCCAAAGGTACTTTTTTGTCACCTATGATGCCTCCACAATCACTGTTAGTGCATCCAATAAGTCTGAAATCTTTTGAAGTAGAGTACATAATGCCAAAATCTTTTGTTCCATTTACATATTTCAAAATTATTTTCCCTACCTTCCAATGTGATTCTTTTGGAGTTTCCATGAACCTTGAAATTGGACTCACTCCATACATAATATCGGGCCTTGTTGTTGTCAAATACATAAAATTGCTTACCATCCTTTTAAACAGTGTGGGATCCACCCTAGACCCTTTATCTTCCTTGCTTAACTTTAATCATGTTATGACAGGTGTTGGGGATTCTTTGGAATTTATCATATTGAACCTTTTCAAAATTTCATGTGCATATTTAGATTGTGAAATAAATATACCAACTTTGGACTAGTGAACTTCAATACCCAAAAAATAACTCATAAGCCCTAAATAAGTCATTTCAAATTCATCCTTCATGAATGACTTAAATTTGTATATGCCAAAATCACCTATAAAAATCAAATCATCTACATATAAGCAAACAATTATCATATTACATTGTTTATTTTCTTTGATATACAGTGTTGGCTCACATTCACTTTTCTGAAATCCATTCTAAGTAAGATAAGAGTCTATGTGACTGTACCAAGCTCTGGGAGATTTCTTTAACCCATACAATGTCTTCTTCAATCTATATACTTTTTTTCTTGTCCTAGAATCTCATAGCCTTGTGGTAGTTCCACATATACTTATTCTTCTAAATGTCCATTAAAAAATGATGACTTTACATCCAATTGATAAACAAACCATTTATTCTGCTCAGCAATGGCCAACACAGTTCTGACTGTGTCTATGCGCACAACTAGCGCAAATGTTTCATTGAAGTCTATTCCAGGTTGTTGTGTAAAACCTCTTGCAACTAATCTTGCCTTGTGCTTCTGCACATTTCCATATGCATATTGTTTGGTTTTATAAATACACTTGACACTTATCACATCCTCATATTCAGGTATATCTACCAATTTCCATGTCTAATTATTCTCTATGCATTTAATTTCTTCATCCATGGCATGTGCCCATACATCATCTTTGACATCTTCTTTAAAAGTTAATGGATCATCTATATGTGAAAACAAAGCAAAAACTGAAAATGAATTTGTTGTGTCAACATTATGGATGTCGCGCATAATTCTTGTCTTCCTTGGTAGCATACTTGCTAATGTTGGATCTAGAGATGTAGAACTACTTGGACTGCTTGTTGGAGTTTGTTGCGCTCTAGGTGTAGATTGTGCCCCTGCAGATCTCACTAGAGTAGTTTGAACTATGATTTGTGTCGCAGTTCCAGGAGTGGAAGGAACTGTGCACTGACTTATAATAGGTGTTTGAACCACTTCATCTTCTGTTTCATCATGCCCAATAGCATCAATAATTTTGATTGTTCTTTCTGTGCTTCCATCCCATGCTTCATTATCCACAAATTGAACATCACGATGGATTATGAATTTTATTGCAATAGGATCATACAGTTTGTATTCTTTTGTATATTCAGAGTATCAAACAAATATAAATTTATGTCCTTTGTTATCTAGCTTATTTCTCAGCTCATTTGGAACATGTGTGTATGCGACACAACCAAAAAAAATTAAGTGCGCCACATTATGCTTCATACATGTCCAGGATTCTTGAGGAACTTTGTTTTTCACACTCTCATCGGAAATTTGTTCATGATGTATATTGTTATCACATGAAGTTGTCATGGGTCATATGTAGTTGTTGCTAAGACCTAAGTCTACACCTCTGCCCCATCTCTCTCTTTTATGCATACCTTACTATAAGTTGTTCCTCTTCTGGTTGATAAAGTAGGTTTCCCTTTTGTTCAATGACATGTTTTTCCTTATCATCTTGATTGACTGATTCTTTGCACAAATTTTTTCTATCTTTCTTGAAGGATAATTGCATATCGTGATTTGGTTCGAATTACTGGTCATCTTGTTTGCCTTTAATTGAGCTTATAGCAGGTCGATCAAGTATGTTGAATGCACAGGGAAAAACCATGAGAAAAATGCAGATTTAGAGAAGTTCATTTTGGGCTTGAAATACAAGAAAACAGACAGGTTCAATTTTCAGTGGTGGAGATCCCATGTACAGTTCATATTAACGGCTCCCATGCATTCAGATTTTCAAAGTCACGCAAGGATTAACAACCAGACAGAAGACCCAAAGTCCCAAAGTGACGATACACTGCCACGTCAACCATGAGAAAGTTACTCCGGGAGATTTCCATGCTTTACATTCCAAACTCCCGAAGCCCAAAGTGTCGAAGTGACGAGAGACTGCCACGTCAACCGAGAGAAAGTTACTTTTGGATATTTCCATGCTCTACATCCTAAAGTCACGAAGATCTGAAGTCCTAAAGTGGCATCAGGTTACCAAGATGCTTTAGGCCCTCCCACTCCATGGGTGTTTTTCAACTCAGCACATGGCACTTATCCACCGAGGACACGTGGAATTCATTTCAGGCCACCACGTCAGATCGAAGAGATCTTCCTCCGGGAGGTATTCCTGCTCAGCATTCAAAGCTCTCGAATGCCAATTTGGCGCCATTTCTAAACATGGTTAAAAGGATTATGGATTTGGTGGACAGATAAACTTGATCAGCGCGTGGAAAAAAAAGCAGGGCGTTCCCAGATCGCATATTGCGACAAGATCGATAGACACACTTCATTGTGGGGAAAAAAATGCTCGAACGTTAAAATCCTTGAGCGGTCCCGCAATCGAAACCATGGTATAGCTAGAGAGGTATGTGGTAGTTGGTGGTGGATTGCGGGAGTCCGAGCGGTGTGGATCCAAACCGCCCTTAACAACTTCTGAAATCATGTGCTTATAGAGGGTCCAATTCGAGAGCAATGTGTGGCAACAAAACTAAGCGTTAATCCAAATCATCAAAGGAAGGTCACAAAGAGAAGCAGAACGTTAACATACCGCGACCAATCTATCACTAGAGGAAAGAGTGAGGAAATTGTGGAGAGGGTTCATTATGTCAAAATGACCCAGATATATCCTTGATGAAATAATAAGCCTCATCCTGATCGCAAGGAGAAATCAGTTAATGAAAGAAGTATCGGTGGTTGAACAATCGACTACCCCCTTAAATGGGAGCATGGAGGGTCTGGATGAGGAGACAAAAAACTGTCATCCTGAAGTACCACAGAGGGCAGTTTTTCCTACAGGCCCAAACTGACCCGAGTTTCCTTATGACAGGTGGAGAAGACACACAACACTGGAGAAGAGGCACCCAAGAAGCAAGACATGTCATTCATTTTTGTTAGAGTGGTTGCCAATAGGCTCCTTGATTTTAGTAGTTTGTTATATCTGTTGGTACAGACGTTAGACTTGTATCTTTTTGTGGAGAATCCTAGGATAGGAAGGCCAACTCGCACTCTTATATGTTGTCTATTGTTTTGATTATAAATGCATCGGCTGAATGATATGAGAGGGTTGGATGGTTGAGTAGAGCTCCACTTTTGTAATATTTTGACTAAACAGAGTTGTTCTCTGGTTATGTATGAGACTTGATACATTTTCATTAATAGAAGTATGTTTCATTTCATCATCTTGTTTCCTCTTATTTTTAAATGATCGTGATTGGATGATCCATATGAGATGTTGTGGTTATGTTATAATGGAGGTTTTATTATAATGTTGCTATGAATGTTTTTTTAGTGTTTTAAACTTTAAGTTCAAGAAGTTCTTGTGACTGAGTTTTTCTTCTTCTAGTTGCTTGAAATCATGATGTTTATAGCAGACCTATCCACCTTCCTCACTAATTCTTCCTTCTATTCACCTTTATCGTTAAACCATTGACTGAAGTTAATCAAGACCTCATTTTCTTATGCATGCTAGCCCATATTTTTGTGTTAAAACATTTTTATGTTGAGTTTTGTCCATTTGACCTTTAATCATTAATTTACATTCACAAACCTTTTGATGGGTACCGGGCTTATCCTCTTGCAATATGAGGGTGATTCTCAGTGCTAACATATACTACAGATGCTACTAACTTAGCCCAATACCCATTTGACAATTTTTTGGCTACCAACATATTGCGTGCCATTTCCATGATGGTTCGATTCTTCCTCTCTGCAACACCATTATGTTGTGGTGTATACCGCACAATGAATTTCTTGTAAATTCCATGAACTTTACAAAAGTTTTGAAAGTATCTTGAATCATATTCTCTTCCTTTGTCAGTTATTAAAACCTTGTTGTAATAACCACTTTTTTTCTCCACAAGTGATTGGAACTGCTGAAAACAACCCAATGCGTCATATTTATGTTTTAGAAAATAAATCCATGTCTTTCTTGAGAAATCATCAATAAATGTAATAAAATAAGTATTTCCTCCTATAGATAGTGTTTTCATTGGTCCACAGATATCTAAATGTCCAATTTCCAGTGGATCTTTTGCTCTGTATGACTTGCCAACTGGAAATGACTCTCTATGTTTCTTTCCAAAGATGTAGCCTTTGCATATTCTTTTTGTTTTTTCAATGAATGGAAAACATTTCATCATATCCTTTGTATATAGCAGCTTTAGACCTCCAAATTTCAAATGTCCAAGTCTGAAATGTCATAGCCAGGAATCATCCTACACTTCATATTGGAATGTTGCGTGCATCTCTGTGCCACTATCTTCTTTTTCTTTAAAATTGCACGCATTAGATTTTCCTTCCTTAGAGCGACACACACTTTATTATTTGTTTTCTGCTTTGAATGCAGTGTCAGATTGCGCATCTTTTGTTTCATAGATAGCTTGCACTGTATTTTTCTTCTTGGTTGGCTTCTATGTCAATGGAAACATTATGTTGCTTGTCATCTAGATTTTTGCAATAAGTTGATTGCTTGGGTATATGTCCATAATCACACAATGATTATCTTCCATGTAGAGTTTGCATCATTTCTGTAACAGTTGTCCTGTGCTCATCAAATTATGTTTTAGACCAGAAACATAATATACATCGATCATGACTTTTTTCTCCCCCTATTTCGTTAAAATGTTAATACTTCATTTGCTTAACATAGTGACTTGGATATCTGTTCCAAGTGTAAATTTAGTTTAGATTGACTTATCCAAACTAAAAAACAGTCATAATTTTCTTGTCATATGATTATTTCATCATGAATCTAGATACCATATGTCACAAGGACTTTCTTGAGAAACATTGCATTCAATTGGTGAGACTATAGGCATTGCTTCAATGCGTGCCATAAACATAGGAGGGACTATTTGTGTTGTTTGAATGATCTTGACCTTGCTTGTTCTGATTATATTGTCTCTTCCTACACTCATATGCATAATGTCCATACTTTTTACAGTAATGGCCCTAAATCTTTGATTTTTCAACTCTTTGATTACTTGACTCACTGTTATTTGGATTTTGACCTCTTCCACCAGTATTTCCAGGAATGCTACTGCATCCACATCTAACATAACTCCTTCCTATGCCTCTAAAGTTATCTCTCCCCCTTCCTCTTCCACGACTTATAGATGATTGTGTGTAAAATGCATTTTCTAATGATATATTTGACCTATTCAATATGTATTTGTGATTAATGAGGGAGGCTTGCAGCTCACCTAGACTAAACTGACTCAGGTATTTGCTATCTTCCAAGGTCAGAACAAGAGTATCAAATTTAGGAGGAAGAATTCTAAGTACCTTATCAACAACATTTATATCCTCTATGGTTTCTCCATGATACTTAATTTGATTTATCAGACCAATAACATGGGTGTAAATTGAATCTACTAAATCTGAGTTCTTCATTGAAAGAGTTCCAAAATATCTTCTAATAATTTGTAGTTTTCAAGTCTTGAATTTTCCATACCTTGATAAGAAGTTTGTAATAGGTCCCATGCTTCCTTGGCTTGTTTTATTGATGCAACTCTTAGGAGTATGCTTTCATGCATGGCTTGATGTATGTAAATCATCATCTTTCCATCCTTCTTCCTTTGATATTTCAAACCCTCCTTCTTTGTTTGTGTGAGAGCATTGTATGTTGCCTGATCTGTTGGTTCCACATATCCATTCTCGACTATCTCCCATACATCTTGACCCAGAAATAACACCTTCATGGTCAAGGAACATAACTTGTATTTTTTTCCTGTAAAAGTGGGAGGTTGCATATTTAAAGAAGAAGCCATGATTTCACTTTATGACAGAGCTACTTCTCTTGAAAACTACTTTAATAAAACTTTCTCTGCTCAACCTACTCTTGTATTAAATCTCGTATCTACAGTTAAGATGACAAGATATGGATGAATCTAAGACTTCTTTTAGAAGTAAACTAACTCAAACAATTAAGATGACAATAAATTTGACTAACTCTTATCTGCATAACAAAGCTCAATAAAGATAAAGATCGACTCATTAAATGAGCTACTGCTAACACTCTTCCTTGTTGTGTCTGAAGGACTGACGTCTCTGCTTTCTATGATAGACGGAGTCTATGTAAGCATGAAGCTCATGACTTGTAATTAATATTTCCAACAAAGGTTTGAAGGAATTAATAATATTCACTGCACAATTAGTTGCAATAGTATCAAATGATTCATTTAGTTCCCACGCAAGAACTAATCAGATGTATCAACATGGAATCAACAAGTAATTCAAATAATAATGATCAGGAAATATTGGATTTAGATAGAGATCCCTCTCCCCAAAGCAGATTTAACCTTCCTTAGCTTATAGATCTAACGACAATGATAGTTATGGACTTATTCCTATCTTGAGCTTTCGTTCTAAAATTAGTCAGGATGGATTAAGTTTGTTATGAATTTTAGATCAGACATTGATAAGATTTCATATGCAAACCTTTCATATTTTAGATCCAAATTTTATTACACAGAAAAGTAATTTCACCGATAACCAATAGCGTTTATAGTTTAATGCAATGGTTTCAACCACTTCTAGGTGTTAGTAATGAACTAGTCAAAGATCCATATCTTCAACTAACCATTGATCGTACCTTATAGATAACAATGTTAATCCTTCCAAAATTTGGATTTAATAAGTTAAAATTAATCCTGTGTTGCATTTATCTTTCTTTAGAGAGAATATGAATATTGATGAAGCACAAATGTAGAAGAATAAGGTAATCTTTATGTGGAAACAAAATGACTAAAGACTACTAAAAGTAAAAGCAGAAATTTTTTCGATAGACCAAAGTTAAGGCCGCGAGTATATATATTTCACAGAGATATTATGAAGTAAATTTAACCTGAACATACCGATATAATTGAATATTACGCGAATTCAAGTTGTATCCTTTCTAGATGGACATAATTTTAAATTCTAATGAGTTTTTGTCTAAATCAAACTGGAAGAATTTTGTAATCGATTCTCTACATAAATTTTGGATATTGAGTGGTACAGTAAACAAGACTTTACAATGGACAGAGGTTAACAATTATAATTACAAACAAAAAAAATAATTGCAAACACAACAAACAATTACTACATGTGCAATTTAAAATAAATTGCACATATATTAGTCTGTTACTTTCATAACAAAATTTAAAATAAAATTCATTCTTTCAATGTATGCATGGAACATTACATAATCAACTACCATTTATCAATTCATGATATACAACAAAAAAAAAATTATGATGGAATTGAATGCTCAAATTCCTTGGGTTTCGCTTGTCTACACTGGTCATCAATGCTTTAAACCTTCACATGAGATTCACCACACTCACTGAACTTGTTGAGCATAGAATTGAAGGACTCATCATATGCCTCCCAGCCAATGCAACAGGTACTCTTCTTCCTCTATGCCCCCCCGAGCCGTAGAGGGGCTATACAAACTAGCCGCATATCTATGAAGTGCCCACTCATAAGTGAGAGAATCCCACCTCTTAACACAGTTCGTTGTCCAACTCAAAATAGAAATGCTCGAAGTCTATAGTCATTACAATGGTCATCCAACAATAGTGTAGAATATCCTCCTTCTCTTGACCCAAGACCTTTCTTTTATATCCTTCCCCTGTACAAGAATTTATCAATTAAATTTAAAATAAATTATTTCCCTCACTCACTTTCCTTAAACTTCTAAAATTAATCTCATCTTTTTCATAGTTTTTACTTAAGATTCCTCTAATTTTCTTGTCTCGTATCTTTTCTCCTAGATGTTTCCTAAATTTTCTTGTCTTTTAGATTTTCCCCTAGATGTTTCCCTCCTTTTGTGAGTCGGATCAACAAGAATGATTCATGTGTGTGTAACCACTAAACAAGTTTTAATCAACATGTCCATAATCAACAAAAGTCCATAATCAACATAAGTCATCTATTCAAAATTTCATCAATTCATTCACTCCCTGACTCAGTCTGGAGTTCTAGTGTCTTTTGTATGATACCTACGTCAACCATTCATTAAGCTTCATGTACACACATGAACTCATCAATAATGTTTGTACAATCATGATCATCCATAAATTTTATTCAACAATATATAATGCGTAATTTATCAATTTCACATTTCACATTTTAATAATTTCTTAACAAGTCTAACATTCATCATGTATTAATTAATTGGGTCATTTGTGAGAAAACACCCTCAAAGAATAAGTATGTTATCTAAATATAGTCAGGTGAAATGAGGTATTACAATTTCTCAACATCACAATATGTTGACCATCTCTGATGTCGCATTGTCACGAACATATCCCAACACTTCATTTTGACAAA
>ML808057.1:187739-220702 GCA_009831015.1 Picea engelmannii
CAGTTATGGGCAGATGTTGTAGATATTGTTGTTTACTTAATAAACAGAGGACCTTCAAGCTCTTTGGATGGTAGAATTCCAGAGGAGGAATGGACAGGAAAAAAGGTAAACTATTCTTTTTTGAAAACTTTCGGTTGTGAATCGTTTGTCCATATTGATAAAGAAAATAGAACAAAGCTTGAGTCTAAATCCAAGAAGTGTACCTTTATTGGATACGATGTTAATGATTTTGGTTATCGATTATGGGATTATGAAAATAACAAAATCATTAGGAGTAGAGATATCATATTCAATGAGAAGGTCATGTACAAAGATCAGTTGCAGGGAAAGAAATAGGAAGAATAAAAACAAGAATACACAGTGCTTGATGAGATCACTGAAAAAGAAATTCCAAAGGAACCCGAAAATAAAAATGTACAACAATAGGAGCAGCAGGTACCTCAAACACTTGCAAGTGTTGTTAGAAGATCTACAGGTTAAGTATCCCCCCTGAATGATACTCTCCTTCATTGTATTATTTATTGTTGACTGATTCTGGTGAACCAGAATGTTATGAAGAGGCAATGCAGGTAGACACCAAAAAGAAGTGGGAGAAAGGCATGAAAGAGGAAATGGATTCCTTGGAAAATAACCATACTTGGGACTTGGTTCAGTTGTATATGGGAAAAAGAGAATTGCAGAATAAATGGGTTTACAAATTGAAGGAAAAAGATGGAGGAGAAAGGTGGTACAAAGTTAGACTTGTTGTAAAGGGGTTTGCACAAAAGAAAGCTATAGATTTTGATGAAATATTTCCTCCTGTTGTTAAAATGACTTCAATTAGGACTATTTTAAGTCTTTTGGTAGTAGAATATTTTCATCTTGAACAGTTAGATGTAAAAACAACTTTTCTCCATGGGGATTTCGAGGAAGAGATTTATATGCAGCAGCCACAAGGGTATGAGGTCAAAGGGAAGGAGAATTTGGTATGCAGGTTGAAGAAGCACTTGTATGGCCTAAAGAAATCTCCAAGGCAATGGTATTTGAAGTTTGATAGGTTTATGACAGAACGGGGTTATAGTAGATGTCATTCTGATCACTGTGTTTATTTTAAAAGGCTAGAAAATGGAAGCTATATTATCTTGCTATTGTATGGAGATGACATGCGTGTTGCAGGGTCTAATATGCAGGATATAAATATTCTCAAGAAGAAATTAGCCAATTCATTTGCGATGAAGGATTTGGGTGATTCAAAGAAAATCCTTGGTATGAGAATAACAAGAGACAGGAAAAATTGCAAATTGACATTGTCTCAGGGTGAGTACACAGAGAAGGTGTTGGAGAGGTTTAGAATGCAGAATGCAAAACTAGTTAGTACACCTTTGGCCAACCATTTCAAATTAACTAAGGAAATGTGTCCCAAGAAACAGGAGGAGATAGAATACATATCTAGGGTCCTTTATTCATCACCAATTGGCAGCTTGATTTATGCAATGGTTTTCACAAGACCAAATATTGCACATGCAATGGGAGTTGTGAGAAGGTATATGAACAATCCAGGTAAAGAACATTGGGAGGCAATAAAGTGGATTCTCAGGTATTTGATAGGTACTTCTACTCATGAATTATGTTTTGGAGGTTCAGACACTTTTCTACAGGGATATGTTGATTCAAATATGGTAGGTGATAAAGACAGCAGGAGGAGCACCACAGGGTATGTTTTTACTATAGGTGGAACAACAGTAAGTTGGATTTCATGCAAAAGGTTTTTGCACTTTCAACAACAGAGGCAGAGTATGTTGTTGCTACAGATACTAGTAAAGAGATGATTTGGTTACAAAGGTTTATGGAGGAATTGGGAAAGAAGTAGAAGAATAGCAGGTTGTATTGTGACAGTGAGAGTGAAATTCATCTTGCAAATAACTCAGCCTTTCATTCGAAGACTAAGCATATACAGTTGAGGTACCACTTCATACGATCCGCCTTGGAAGATGGACATTTGATATTGGAAAAGATACACACTAGCCAAAATCCTACAGACATGTTAACAAAGGGAGTAACCAGAGAGAAACGGATTTCCTGCTCAGTTTCAGTTGGTCACGGATTTCCTGCTCAGTTTCAGTTGGTCTTCAAGAATGAATATGAAGATGAGAGATTTTCCAGGTCCAAGAAGGTTTAGATTCCATCATATAGAGAAGCAGTGGAGTTGTTGATATCAGTCTCCAAGCGGGATATTGTTGGTTGTGGAGCCTGATTATCTTCCTGATTCAGAGGTCCTTGCTTTCAGCCATGTTTATACCCCAGAAGTATGTACAATCTTCCATGCGGGGAAGTGCAGAGGGGGGGTACCCCCTCTGCGTGGTCCGGGGGGGATATCCCCCCGAAAGAAAAAATTGCCTTGTAAATGTATATTGTAATTTCATTGTAAATATAGACCGTTCATTATAAGGTTGTAGATATAACGATAGAAATTATGTTAGGGTTTTTTTCCCTAGAAGGAAACCCTCTGTTATGAGGGAAATGTATTGCGGCTATGCATTATGGTGAGTATTGTATTCTAAGAGAGGAGACTGTGAGAGAAAGAAGAGGAAGTTACAACGAGTTTTGTTGTAGGTTGTATCCTTTCATTTGCTAGATAATAATAAAGGAAGGACTTGGAAATTTATCTGGTGGGCGTAGCCCACACTGGGTGAACCACGTAAATCTGTGTCTCTATTGCATTGTGTATCTTTTGTGTTTTGTTTCCGCATTTGTTTTATTTTATTGCTCTGTTGTCCTGCTTTTTCTAACACCCATTTAGATGGTTTTTCCATCACAAACATCCTTAGCATGTCCTCTATCACTTGGTTCACTCTCTTTTCCTGCCCATTAGACTCAGGATGATAACCAGTGCTGAAGTTCAAATTCGTCCCGAACACTTTGAAAAACCCCTTCCATAATTTTGAGGTAAATTTTGGGTCTTTATCAAACACAATTGTCTTGGGAATACCATGCAATCATGTTACTTCCTTCATATAGATATAAGCAAAATTAACTGCCTTGTGAGTGGTCTTCAATGGAATAAAATGGGCATCTTTCGTAAGCTTATCTACCACCACCATGATGGAATCATGTTGCTTGTCGATTCTGGGAAATCCTATGATGAAATCTATTGTCACCACTTCCCACTTCCATTCAGGAATGGGTAAAGGTTGTAGCAACCCTGTTGGGTGCCTATGTTCATCTTTGACCTTCTGACACTCCATACATATGGTGATGTATTCTGCAATTTCCTTCTTTTTGCTTGGCCAAAAGTAATGGCTCTTGACTGCTACCACTGTTTTATGATATCCAGGGTGCCTAGCATAAGGCACATTATGCATTTCTTTCAAGATCATAATTCTCAATTCCTGGGAGTTAGGTACATAAATTATGTTTTTGTACAGGAGTGCTCCATCAGCTTCCAATTTATAATCTTCCACTTTTTGTAGAATCTTACCTTGTTGTAGCTTTGCTACCAATTCTATGTACTGCAAATCTGCATTTGCAACTTCTGAAATCATGCCTTTAATATCAGTTTGATACATGTTAATGGTTGTAGCATGTAGTTCATGCACTCTTCTGTTGAGTGCATCAACCACTTTGTTCTCCTTTCCTTTGATATGCTTGATATCAAAGTCATACTCACAAATGAATTCCAACCATCTACTCTGCCTAGCATTCAAGGTTGGATAATCAAACAAATACTTCAGACCGTTATGGTCTGTCCTTAGTTCAAACCTCCTTCCCATGAGATAGTGCCTCCATTTCTTCAGGGTGTGCACTATGGATGCCAACTCCAAATCATTAGTTTCATAGTTATTTTCATGATCCTTCAGCTTTCTAGATTCATAACATATTACAAACCCATTTTGACTGAGGAATCCTCCCAGTCCTTCTTTGCATGCATCTGTACACACTACAAAATCCTCATTTGGATTTGCAATCCTCAAGATTGGAGCACTGGTTAACATCTGCTTAAATCACTGGAAGCTTCTCTGACATTCTTATGTCCATTGAAATTTCTTCTCCTTCCTTTGCAAGTAAGTGATGGGGTGAGATATCCTTGAGAAATTTGCTATGAACCTTCTGTAATAGCCAGCTAGACCCATAAAGGATCTGATTTATGTCACATTCTTTGGCGTTGACCATTATTTAATGGCTTCTATATTCTCAGGATCCACGGCTATCCCATCCTTTGAAATGATATGTCCCAAATAGTGGATTATTTTTTGATAAAATGAGCACTTGCTCAATTTGGCATACAGTTGGTTCTCTCTTAGAACTTAAAACACTATCCTTATATGTTGTTCATGCTCTTCCTCTGAATTGGAATACACCAAGATTCCATCCATAAATACTATGACAAACTTGTCTAGATATTCTCTGAATACATCATTCATTAGGCACATGAAAACAACGGGTGCATTTGATAACCCAAATGGAACCACTGTGAATTCATAATGACCATACCTTGTTCTGAAGGTGGTCTTGTTGATATCTTCATCCTTTATCCTTACATGGTGGTACCTTGACCTGAGATCTATTTTTGAAAATATCTTGGCATCCTTCAATTGATCAAAGAGATCATCGATCCTTGGCAAAGAATACTTGTCCTTAATAGTCACTTTCTTTAATTGTCTAAAATCGATGCATAATCTTAATGTCCTATCTTTCTTCTTCACGGACAGGATCGGGGCATGCCAAGGTGACACACTTGGGCATATATACCCCTTCTTCAGAATTTCTTCTAGCTGCAACTGCAGTTCTTTCAGCTCTGGTGTACTCATTATGTAAGGATCTTCTCACACTAGAGTTGCTCCAGGCATCAGGTTTATATAGAAATCAATATCTCTCTTCGGGGGTAGTCTGGATACCTCCTGGAATACATCTTTAAAATATTTTAATACTGCATGGCCTTCGATATTTGACATCTTATCCTTAGGTGCTTCTTCCATATGAGATACAAATATTTGGCAGACCTTCCCGTAACACTTCTTCAATTGAATTGCTGAGATTTATCTAACAGTAACTACCCTTGGGATTCCCTACACTTTACTTGGGTTTCCTTCCTCATTCAGGCAAGTGAATGTCTTTCTATGACAATCTAAGATGGCATGGTGCTGGTCCAACCAATCTATCTCAATTAGACAGTCATAGGAACCTAAAGGCAAGATGTTCAATTCAACCCTTGTGCTCAGTCTATTCATGTCCACTGGGAAGGACTTAACCAACTCAACAACCTTTGTTCATATTCATCAATGGTCATGCTACCCAACTTGAGTTCAAAGAACTCTTTCATCTTTCTATTATAGTATCTCTTAGTCAATTTTTTTTTTCAAAATACTTCTTGAATTCCTTCCAAGTAACATTTTTCTCTTTAATGTATTGCACCTGCACAAGTTGATCCCACCACATGAATTCCTTTCCTTTCAGTTGATACATTTCAATTATTCCTTCTGCATGAGAGGATTAATCCTATAGTTGGAAATATTTCCTTGCCAAGAAGCCATGTCTTAGTATCTTCCTCCTTCTGGTGCTCTCCATCAAATGTAGGAGGTTTAATCTTGTTCATTTGACCCTTCAGTTAATCCACTCCAGATCTCATGTGATTTTTGGTAGGAGATGGGCTTGAACTACTGTGTTCCCTCCTCTTAGAGTTCCCTTGGGAGTGATGATGGTGTCTACCAACACTCCTTGATTTCTTCCTTTCATCAGGAGACCTGTGACTTACTTATTTACTGGAGTCACTTCCCTTATCCAATTTCTTTTCTATCCTTTCCAGGATCTGTATCAACTTTATGTTGAATTATCCCTTTTGTTCCCTAGATTTCATGAGCTTTTTGTTATCTGTTCAGTGAGTATGGGCATCTTTCTGCAATATTTCAATGATTCTCATCATGTTTCCCTCCTTATCTATCTCTTCTCCATGCCCATTGGAGTTCGATCCTTCAACTCTCAAATGGACATCCATTCCTTAGCTTCATTCTCTGAAATCAAATCGTTTCATGCCTCCTCCATTTCTCTTTACTCTATGACAATTTGTTTGGTTCTGACAATCGTTAACTATACAAAAACAATGTGCATTCAACCGAAATGTGTCAGGCCATCAATCCTTAACAAATTCCATAGTATTCATAAACCAATCTGATTCAAAGAAAACTTTCAGATTCCATTTTCTTTCTGAGATTTGCTCTGTTCTGTAATAATTTTGGGGCACTATCCCCTTTCTCTTAGCCCCCAATCCACGTGACGATGGGTTGTGTCAAAGCACTAGGTTGATAGGTGCTTATTGATGACTTTAGGCCTTTTCCTTCAGAATTTTTTAAAGCACATCCCAACAAATCTCTCAGAGTTCTAGATTAATGAACTCGGGAAGTAGGGTGGATCAACAGTCCACGTCTACCAGCATCCAATGGCTAGCACTCACTATGGAACCTCAGGCATATGAGTTACGAGACTTCAGATCTTCGGAACTTTGGGACTTCATAGGATTTCACATCCTCACACCCCCAACACTCCGAACAATTAGTATTTGAACACTTCCATGTCACATTTGGTGACATCATTATGGCATGCCACTTTAGCGTTATGAATCTTCGGAAGGTTATTCATTTCGTTCCCTGTGAACCATCCTTCCGGAGTGTCAAGTCCCCGGACTTCACAACTGGCGGCACGCATCCAATGGGACCCATGACTTCCATGCTAGAACTGATATACTGAATAGTCACATCACTTAATGCTTTTCAAATTGCAGGGGCATGCATCCACGGTTTGGAGTAACCTACCTTTTGTCCCGCAATTCCTCTGATGCTGACACATAACCCCATGGTAAAATTGTGGTTTGGATTGCGGGACTTCCTTGAGGAGCTAACTCTCGTGCAATTTGGGTCCCCGCAATGCCTCATGGCCATCGATCTTGATGTATCGTGATCAACACCAGTGTTTTTCCATCGTGCATTGACCTTTAACTATGTTATGTAACATCGGGGTCCCACTAACCATGCTCATACGGAGTGCCACTTGGTGGAATACTAGCGGTCGACACATGGTCTAATCAGATGGGTGTCATGTGTCACGTTCCATATGGAATTTCAATCTTCCACGAATTCGAAACCCACTGACACATGGCACACAACCCATGTGTCCACATCAATCCAAGTGACATCAGCATGCCAAGTTACTCTGGAATTTTGGGCTTCGGAAGTTTTTACGCCTGCTTCCTTCCAGTATCTCAAATTCTGAATTTCTGGACTTATTTACCCTCCGGGTCCACATAGTACAGTTGTAAACATTCTAAGTAGGGTCATGTGACAGGTATAGGAGAGGTATATGTCACCTCCAAGTGACATCATCATGACTCACCACTTCAGTTCTTCAGGCTTCGGAGCTTCGAACTTTGAGAGTTCTCACCTCCGCACACACTAATTCTCCTGAACACTAAAATCCTAAACAAGCCCATCTGCTGACATGTGTCCCTCTTGACGGATGGTCCAGATTAACTTCAGACTTCAAAGCTTCAGGGGCTTTCTCCCTTGTATTGTTTTTTCACCTAACTTCACTGAAGTCGCGAAGTTTGAAGGGCTTCCAGGTTAACCCTCCTACACCTTCTACAGATCTGACGATCGTGAATTGTCCCCCTTCTATTGAACAGATCCTACAACCCAAATTACTCTACGGCCCAATACCACATTTGACATGGTTTTATAATACCGCTACACCTCCTGAGCTTCGTAACACAACCAAGGAAACCTCTTGGCACTAAGGAATGTTTTGAGGTTCGGAATTGGTTCCTCCTGACACAATTTCCACCTGAAACCTTGGTTCCAATGACCACTTATCCGGCCCATCCAGGATCAGTTCTTGAACCTTGGTTTTGATACCTTGGCTTGAACCTTAGCCTGACAACCTGCCTCTTCAATCACAGTCCTGACAACCCACCTCTTCAACCAATATTCAACTCAGATCCAGCAAGGTTCAATATAGCTCAAGGAATGGCAATAACCAAAAAATCGGTAAGGTAGAGTACAACTCAGTTTTGGCGAGTGCAGATGTGATGCAATTCATGGGAAAACACAAGCCGGCTTCCCCAGTTCACGGTTTCAGAGGTGCATGAAGATGCAGATATCGACGACAGAGGCCAAATGAGTTAGGCGAGCATGGAAGAATGGGAAGTGAACCCCCCAACAAGATGAATTTCCAGCTTAAATTGCATGTGCCTGAGCCGACACCTGTCGCTCATGAAGCACATTACTTTCCCTTTGGAAGTCACCTATCCTTCCTTAGGAACTTAGGATAAAAGCATATCCTTTTATGCATCTTTTGGAATAATAATAATAAATTATTATTCTCTTGGACTTAAGCCTTTAAGATTAGCCCCTCTTTCCAAACTCTCATCCCCCTCTCCCTTACCTAGCCTAGTGGAAGCTTAGTCCCCCATCACTCTTTCTTCATGTTTGGTCTACACACAACGATGTTTTTATATTACTGATATGAATAGTTACATGTACAAAAATAGGCTCCTGGCCTTTAACACCTAGGCTCTTCGGCCTAATAACACATAAGCTTACCATCTTATAATGCTCAGCTCACCAGCCTACAAAACATGTTTACAATTCATAAATACAACTGGGGCTCATCCTTGGGGATATTACATCGAAGGAATAATACTGAGGTTTGTAGGGATTGGCTATTTGTTGATTTATATTCCTTATGTGAACCATTATCCCAGGACGGGAGCCTTTAAAAGGATCCAATATGATCTTGGATTATGGATTAATTTCACATGACAGGAGCATGAGAGGTGTTTGAGAGATTCAAAGATTCTGACTCGGAGGTGCATGTGGAACTTGGTATGGGGACCAAGCATGAAGTGAATGGAATCAGAGCAGTGTCATTCCTGATGGAGTTATGAGGTGCTTTGAGAGTACATGATGTGTTATGGGTGCCAGAACTCAAGAAGAGTGTAATATCATTCTCAGTGATCGAGAAGAAGGGATATGATGTCTTATTTTGAGATGGATAGATGCTCATCATGCCCATAGGATCTATCTCATACAAAGCAACTATATTTGGAGCTAGAGACAGAAACTTGTATAGGATAAAGGGACAACCTATGCAGGTAGTGGCAAGTAGTAGAGTGGCATAGAATAAGGATCAAGTAGCTATGAAGGTTAAGAAACTTAGAGGGAGTCATCCTTTAGGTTTAAGTGGGAAGGATCAACCTTCAACGTCTGTCAAGAAGGATTCATGGTACGATATGGCTATGCAGGATACTCAAGAGAAGGATACTTCTAGGATCATGTTCATAGGTAGTGAGTCTTTAGAGATAGGTCATACCATCATGGCAAGGATAACTTCTATGTCAAAGGGAGAAACCAATCATGTATATTGGAGAGCAGGCATGGTAGACGATCCGGTAGCAAAGATTGATCCAACTCTAGGTGGTAGAAGTACCTTCATTTCTAAGAGGAAGTGTTGATGTTAGTGGTAGCATCGGATGAGTACTTCCTCATTGGCATGTTTATAGCATGTGGAAGTCGCCAAAGAATATTCTAGTCTTGAGGCTATTTTAGATAAAAGGAATTAATTAAAGTAAAATTATATTTATTAGTGAATTGAGCTCTTTAAGGAACATGCATAGCATGCATCATGTAATCTAAATATTGAGTGTGAGAAGTAATCTCAACCATAGATCACTTTGAAGATTAGAAATAGAATGTAACTCATGATTATAAGAGAAAGGCTAGGAGAAGGAGGAAAACACTTGTGTTGAGGGAGTTGATACATTCGGGACTTTGAGAGGAAGTCACTTTGGCGAGAGACAAGGGTTGAGGATAAAAAATAAGGACTTTTGATAGTGTGAGGAGTGTAGGAGCAAATAAGTACTTTTGCTTACACTAGAGTGAGAAGATATCACAAGTTGGGGGAGGAGATTTCATGCAAGTGTTGATCAGAGGGTTGGATCACAAAGGACCTTGATTAAACATCTTGATAGGTGGAGAAGGCCTTCAATCTAGAGGTCGTATAGGTCAAGGAGGAGAGAGAGAAGAAGAAAATGCGGGTGGGTTTCAGTCAATAGAAGCCACATGAAAATTTTTGACCATACGAAGCTTGTTGTACAAGATTTTTATTCAAATACACGATTCACAGTGGGTCAAATCGAGTGTATACACAGATCACAAGAGAGTGAATTGTGTACACCTTTGGAAATGTGCAAGAACAGATCGTACAATAGCACAAGAGTTTCCAGGTTTTCCTGCAGTGTATAATTCTCTCAGTGGGTCATTTTCCCTATTACGAGAGCCCTGATTTGACCTTAATAAAAGCATCATTAGACTAGTTTTCCCTCTGAGGTTTGTCCAAGGGTTTATACCTGAAAATATTGGTGTTCTTATGTGCTTGATTTGGTTTCCTTGTTTATGTTTATGTTGCATGTTTAGTTGATTACTCAGTTGTGATTTTAGTAGATAAAGTGATTTTATTTGGAGCTAAGTATTGGGTTTTTAGTAGAGTGGTAAAATATCAACATGTTATTAATGCATACCAAGGGTTGAATCCTCTTGGAAAAATCAACATAGAAGACATCCCCTATTAGGAGGTAGCGGGAAGCCTGATGAAAGATGCATTGATGATCATTTCAGGAGACACGAGGGCCAAATTTCTACGTGTGGAGATATACAAGAATGTCTTGATACCATGGGTCATTGGATGAAATCAAAAATAAATTTTCATCCAGGAAGTTATCCTTGGCATGGGTATCAATTGAGTTTGACAAGAAGTCTGCAATCAGCTCTATGAGGATGAGGGATTTCTTTCTCTTGGGAGTTGTGAACTTGATATCATATTCTTGGAGGATGATTATCCATCGAGTGAATTTTCCATTGATATGGTGTTGAATGAGTAGGTATTGCATTGGATTATAATCTTCCACGACCTTGGCAGTTCGAACCAAGATATAGTGGCATAGTTTTTCGACTACAAGGATAACAACCATGGCTAACTTATCTTCATGATTGTACTTTAGAAGTGAATTGGAGAGGTTTTTTCTCATGTAGTAAATGACATGCTCGCATTTGTCATCACCTACTTGAACTATCACTCCTACGAATGATACCTATGAGGTGGATAGATACAAGATGTAATCTCTATCAAAGTCTGGGGGACTAATTAGGGGTGATTTATTGAGTGCTTCTTTAAGGGATTCAAAAGAAGTTTGGGCATGTTAATCCCAATAGAATGGGATATCACACCATAGTAAGAGAAAGAATCCATGTGCATGCATTGTATAGTTGGGAACGAAGCATTATAGGAAGTTAGCCTTTCCTTGGAGGCTTTACAGTTGGTGCAAGTTATTTGGGGGAGGAATCTCATTGATTGCTTGGAATTTTAGGGGGTCCACAATGATTCCTTGTTGGGAAATGATGAAACCCAACAGGAATCTAGTTGTGATGAAAAAAACACATTTGAGGGGGTTCAATCGAATGTTGTACTTGCGGCATCATTAAAGACAAGATGTAAGTCTTCTAAGTGTTGTGATAGCTTCTTGGAGTGAGCAGTGAGGTTGTCTAGGTAAGCAAGGATGATATAGGAGAGATCATGAAAAGCGTATGTCATGGCTCACTGAAAAGTGGCACCCACATTCTTGAGCCCAAAGGGAATGACACAATAAGTGAAGGTACCCCATGGGGTAGTGAACACAATTTTGTATTGATCTGCGTGGTGAATTTGAATTTGATTGTAGCTAGAGAATTTGTCCATTAATGAAAATAATTTGTTACCGGCGTAGGCATCAATAACCTAGTCGATGAAGGGTTTTGGGAAATTGTCCTTGGGACAGGGTTGATTAAGGTCCCGTAAATTGGTGCATACCCAAATAGTACCATTCTTTTTTTTGAATGGAATAGGGTTCAAGACTCATGAAGTATATTCAATAGGGTAGATGAACCCAACAGTACATAGTTTATAGATCTTGAAATGATAGCCATGGCCTTTGAAGGGTGTAAAGGTCATTTTTATTTATGAAAAAAGGTGACATTAGACCATGTGTTGATGTGATGTTCAACAATGGTTGGATCTAATTCAGGATTTTTTTTGTATGACAAGGCAAAAACGTCCTAGAATTCTTGAAAGAGGGATTTGTAAGTGGCGATCTCTTCAAGAGAACATGTGGCATCGAGGGTGATCTCTTCGATGATGTCATGGTTGACTAAGATGCTTATTTTTATAGTAGGGGAGATGTTGACCATATTCCCTTCTTCAAATGTGTCTGGTGCAGGGATTGGATTTTTTAACCAATCGACATGTCCATGGGGGATTAAGTCTTTGGTTTCAATTGCATATACATGAGTGTCTATGTGGGGTTGAAATGTTTCTTGTGCTAAAAATAAAGATCGATGATGCATGGCATCCCAGGGACAATCTGGTGTTGTCATGACCTCTAATATATCTTCATCCAATTGGAAGATGAATGAAAATAATGGATCATTAAAGGTCTGAGAAAGCATGTGGGACATGGTGGTGTCTGAGGTATGATATGATTTGATGATGATGTTGTCATCTATGGAAGGCAAAGAAGATGAATATGGGTGGTCATCGTTTACTTCTATGGTAAGTGGACTGATGGGAGGAGATGAGGGAGATTCACTAGAAGAAATGCACCATATATTCAGTGTTCATGGGTTGGCAAGTTCATGGGTTGGCAAAGTCATACATCCCCTCACCTCCTTACACTCCCTCATATTCCAACCTGATGTCTACACTCCCAGCCCTTTCTCCACTCCTACCCTTCTCCTTATCTCTCCACCCTCTCCACTCCCTTATCCATTATCCTCCCATACTTAGCCATATTTCAATCTATGGCGGGGGCGGGCATCCACCACACTCCTTTACCCTTCCCCCTCACCTTACTCATCCCTGCTCCCACTACCTAAATTTATTCTCCCTCGCTTTCATCGTCTACATTTCTCCCCTTTCCCTCAAACCACTCACAATCCTCATCGGGTTCGCGAACACTGACCACCCTCACTCCCTTATTCACCTCACTCCCTAACCCGCCAACCCGCTCCCGCAGACTACAAACTCACCTGCTTAATTTCCACCACCTACATATCTCCCCTTCCCCTCATCTAACATCTCATATACCTTCCCATTATTAACCTCTTTTTGAATTTTTCACCTTTAAAATGTGAACCAATAATAATTTTCCATATGGAACATTATTATTTGGCAAGATATGGAGGAATGACACATGGCATCCAATAAGAACATTACATGTGGAAACATACAAAGAGGGACATATGACGCGATGTGGTTGAATGATGTGACAGCCAATCAATTTTCAACATGTGGCGAAATCTTATTGGATGACTCATCCAGGTGACTGGGCGTGAGGTGGATGACGATAGGATTCAAAAGTTATTATTTTATTCAACAATTTTCTAAGGAGGTCGAACCCCTTATGCTCCATAATCTTCTTCTCATGTTTCTTGATAAGTGTATGAAACACTTAGTACTATATATCATGAATAATATAATATCTCAATTCATGTGGGATAGACTTTTAAACCAAAAGGTCAAATTTTATGAAGAGAAGCATGAAAATCAATCCAAGGGATGAGATTTGCCCATCAATTTTGATCGATGGTGGTTGAGTGTTGATCTTGCAGAGGCCATAACTTAAGCTTCGAGTGTCAGAATCAAGCTTCGAGTGTCAGAATCGCGCAAACTTTGTACCATTGGAAATGTATTTCGACGTAGAATATGTTGGTATAGGTTTCAAATGTTGAAAATTGACATGTTTTTCTCATAAATTAGAATATCAGTTAGCTGCATTTTTAATGGGCTTGCGTGACAACTCAACTTCACTAGCTCATATCTTGAGATCCAGGAGACGGATTTGGGAAAATTTTATATCGTTGGAAATTTGAGATGATGAAGAGAACATAAGAAGTGGTTTTCATGTATAAAAAATTGGATTCAACTTCCAGAAAATTAAATTACAGCCGTCCTCTTTTAATGGAAAATTAATTAAATTTTAAAAATAAAAGTTTAATTAAAAACTTTTATTAAAAAGGGAGAGGGGCCCATTTTCAATATAATTATATTAATGATGTGGTTTCATTAATGAGGAATTAATTAAAGCGAATGTTCCAAGAAAAAACTTGTACGGGAATTTCAAGAAGGGGAGAAACCCTAACTACTCAAGTAGTTAGAAAATATCTTCTTAAAAAGAGAAGAGAGGCGTCATCAAAAGGTCCAAGAATCAGTATTTTCAAAGGAGTAGGGAAGAAGATCAGAGGAAGAAGAAGGTACATCCATAGATACAAAATTAATCTTCTAATCAAAATAAAGAAATATCCATCTACTCCATTCTTTCTATTCTTCTACACCACTTCTTCATAGTTTTATGCTTGAATCTCAGAGTTGGGCACAAGGCTGAGTTGTTGAGTGTTATTCTTATAATCTTCTAAGATATTTTCTTATATGATCATGGAGTATTTTCAGCCACATACATGGTTGTCAAATATTTTGCAATGAAGAACATATTTCATGAATAAAACTCCACAAAGAATTGTGTCGAGGTTGATCTTGACTGTATCTTGTAACTTTGAGTTTTAAGTATGAGATATTTGAGGTTGACCTATCAATTTCTCTTTTATTACTAATTGTAGTACTCTGTTAAAATTATTTGAGATGATCAAATCATTCTCTCCTATTTCTCATGAAGAAGATATGGATGTATTTATATACGATTAAGAAGATTGTGTGTGATGTTGATCACAATTTAATTCTGATGTTGAATTCCTCCTTCAATATTTTCTTATTGTAAAAAGACTTTTGTTGCACATAAAGATCATATTGGGTTATTGAAGAACCATTTTCATGTAAATCCAAGCAACAAATATTTGGGGTTTGTTGTCTAGCACTCTCCCTACTCCAAGATATTCAAAGATAAATCTTTTAGCCAAAGAGGAGAACCACCTCTCTAAAAAAAGGGGGGGGCTAATGTCCTCATGAAGTTGTCATTTCGATCCTGACGGATTCAAGTGTCAACATTTTTGGCGACCATATTGGGGAACGATTTATTTTCAAGATATTTGAGGAACCAAAAATCTCAATGGCTCAAAGTTTCGAGAATAAGATTCAAGAAAATTGTTTCTTATTTTAAGCGTGGCTCACCTTTTTTGTAATTTCAAAAAGAAACGAGAAGCACCAAAGATTCGGGAGAATGAACTCCCTAGCAATTCCATTGAAAAAATTCAAAATGAAGGGTTTCATGCATGTCATAATGTTTCTTTATATTTTTCATCAAGCCCATCAATGGCTTTGCAAGACTCAGCAAAAGGGAGAAATACTCAAAGAAAGAGGTGATTTCATAATACCCCTTTAAATATACCAGAAATAGACTTTCAAAAGCCCAATATTCCTATTGAAAAATTTTATGCATTCTTTGGGGATGCTTCAGAAGATGCAGAGCAACACTTGATTAATTTTAAAGGTACATGTTATGATTTCAACCTCACTGAAGACAATGTTACATGTATATTATTCCTACAAACTCTATGAGAGGATACTCTTTAATGGTATAGTTCATTAATGCCTAACTCCAGTACTAGTTGGGATGTGTTAGAAGATTCATTTATAGAAAAGTTCATCCCAAAAGCGAATTCATATGTTTTCGTTGCTGTTTTAAATGTTGTTTCCCAGACATCCTCTCCCATATGGAAGCAAGATAACAAAGTCACCAATTTTAAAGAGTAATCTAATCAAAGTATGGATGAAATTTCTAGGTCAAGTCATATTGTTGAAAAGGAAGACGAAAATTCCAAATTACAAGAAGAAACTTTCAGTCTCCTATATACTCCATATGAAGACATTTCGAGCAGAAAATTTGAAAATGAAATTGAGGTGCCTCCACCAAATACACAAGAAGATTTCAGCCTTGTAATAAATGATGAAACATCACAAGAGAACTTGCAGCAAGAATAATTGATGGAAGAAACGAATCTTGAGAAGATTGATGAAAAAGATCACCTTTACAAGAAAGAAGAATATTTTCAAGATATTTTTGATGAATCAAGAACCATGGAAGTGGTTGTAAATAAAGAAAATGATGAATGCATTCTTATGTCAAAAACTCCTCATCCAAGAATTGATTTTATTAAATTATGGTTCCATGGCATTGTTGGCCAAACAATGCAATCAAATCTTCACCATACTCGGTATAATTTTTCTCCAATACATATTGAGAGTGCCCCTAACTCATTTGTACAAGTCCCAACATAGCTCAGAATTTTGGAGTTCATTCCACAAATCAGATCAATGCTTGAATGGCCCCATTGGAAATCTGCCTACATGTAAGGTGCCCCTTTCAAGCAAGTTAGGGTAGGTAGATCATGTATGTACATACTTTGTTTCTTCAGTTCAGTTTTGCATAATAAGGTAGTCTTTATATTGAATTTTGAAGATAACTCCATGAAAGAAGAATAATTACAAGAGTTCAATTTGAAGATGACTCCATANTTAAAATTATTTGAGATGATCAAATCATTCTCTCCTATTTCTCATGAAGAAGATATGGATGTATTTATATACGATTAAGAAGATTGTGTGTGATGTTGATCACAATTTAATTCTGATGTTGAATTCCTCCTTCAATATTTTCTTATTGTAAAAAGACTTTTGTTGCACATAAAGATCATATTGGGTTATTGAAGAACCATTTTCATGTAAATCCAAGCAACAAATATTTGGGGTTTGTTGTCTAGCACTCTCCCTACTCCAAGATATTCAAAGATAAATCTTTTAGCCAAAGAGGAGAACCACCTCTCTAAAAAAAGGGGGGGGCTAATGTCCTCATGAAGTTGTCATTTCGATCCTGACGGATTCAAGTGTCAACATTTTTGGCGACCATATTGGGGAACGATTTATTTTCAAGATATTTGAGGAACCAAAAATCTCAATGGCTCAAAGTTTCGAGAATAAGATTCAAGAAAATTGTTTCTTATTTTAAGCGTGGCTCACCTTTTTTGTAATTTCAAAAAGAAACGAGAAGCACCAAAGATTCGGGAGAATGAACTCCCTAGCAATTCCATTGAAAAAATTCAAAATGAAGGGTTTCATGCATGTCATAATGTTTCTTTATATTTTTCATCAAGCCCATCAATGGCTTTGCAAGACTCAGCAAAAGGGAGAAATACTCAAAGAAAGAGGTGATTTCATAATACCCCTTTAAATATACCAGAAATAGACTTTCAAAAGCCCAATATTCCTATTGAAAAATTTTATGCATTCTTTGGGGATGCTTCAGAAGATGCAGAGCAACACTTGATTAATTTTAAAGGTACATGTTATGATTTCAACCTCACTGAAGACAATGTTACATGTATATTATTCCTACAAACTCTATGAGAGGATACTCTTTAATGGTATAGTTCATTAATGCCTAACTCCAGTACTAGTTGGGATGTGTTAGAAGATTCATTTATAGAAAAGTTCATCCCAAAAGCGAATTCATATGTTTTCGTTGCTGTTTTAAATGTTGTTTCCCAGACATCCTCTCCCATATGGAAGCAAGATAACAAAGTCACCAATTTTAAAGAGTAATCTAATCAAAGTATGGATGAAATTTCTAGGTCAAGTCATATTGTTGAAAAGGAAGACGAAAATTCCAAATTACAAGAAGAAACTTTCAGTCTCCTATATACTCCATATGAAGACATTTCGAGCAGAAAATTTGAAAATGAAATTGAGGTGCCTCCACCAAATACACAAGAAGATTTCAGCCTTGTAATAAATGATGAAACATCACAAGAGAACTTGCAGCAAGAATAATTGATGGAAGAAACGAATCTTGAGAAGATTGATGAAAAAGATCACCTTTACAAGAAAGAAGAATATTTTCAAGATATTTTTGATGAATCAAGAACCATGGAAGTGGTTGTAAATAAAGAAAATGATGAATGCATTCTTATGTCAAAAACTCCTCATCCAAGAATTGATTTTATTAAATTATGGTTCCATGGCATTGTTGGCCAAACAATGCAATCAAATCTTCACCATACTCGGTATAATTTTTCTCCAATACATATTGAGAGTGCCCCTAACTCATTTGTACAAGTCCCAACATAGCTCAGAATTTTGGAGTTCATTCCACAAATCAGATCAATGCTTGAATGGCCCCATTGGAAATCTGCCTACATGTAAGGTGCCCCTTTCAAGCAAGTTAGGGTAGGTAGATCATGTATGTACATACTTTGTTTCTTCAGTTCAGTTTTGCATAATAAGGTAGTCTTTATATTGAATTTTGAAGATAACTCCATGAAAGAAGAATAATTACAAGAGTTCAATTTGAAGATGACTCCATAGCCCAATGGAGAAGGTAACTTGACTTGAGATTTCGGTGTTCTCAGCAACCCACAGGGGGTCATTGTCCCGCAGTTGGAGCCAATTGTTGACCAAAATTTGGTCATCTATATTTTCATGCTCTTGGATTCATAAAATCCTTGATATCAAAATAAGACAGTTTTTGAACTTTTATAAGTTCACTCTGCAGCCCTTGGTCTCAGCTTCACCATGCTTTCTTCGGATCAGAAATATGTTTCTATATGCCTAAGTTACTCAAGATCTTGTCCAAAGGTCCGATTTAGAAGAATATTTTTAAGTATCATGTTCACCTCTCCTATCCTATATTGCAATGCTACCATACTTATAATTTTCACTCAGCATCTCTCTTTCCATACTTAGTCATATTTCAGTGTTCGTGGGTTCGAGGGTTCACAGGTTGGCAGACTCATACATCGCCTTACCTCCTTACACTACCTCATTTTCCAACCCATTGTCTACACTCCCACCCCTATATCCACTCCTACTCTTCTCCTTATCTCTCCACCCTCTCCACTCCCTTATCCCTTATCATCCCATACTTAGCAATATTTCAATCTATAGCAGGGGCGGACAGCCACCACACTCTTTTACCCTTCCCCCTCACCTTCCTCACCCCCACTCCCGCTACCTACATTCCTTATCCCTCACTTTAGTCATCTACATTTCTCCCCTTTACCCCAAACTACTCACAATACTCACCAAGTTCGTAAACAGTAGCCACCCTCACTCCCGTATTCACCTCACTCCCCAACCCGTCAACCCGCTCCCACAGACTACAAACTCACCTACTTAATTTCCACCACCTACATATCTCCCCCTCCCCTCATCTAACATCTCATATGAATTCCCATACTTAACCTATTTTTGAAGTTTTCACCTTTAAAATGTGAAACAATAATAATTTTCCACATGGTACATTACTATTTGGCAAGCTATGGAGGAATGACACATGGCATCCAATAAGAGCATTACACGTGGAAACATACAAAGAGGGACATATGTCGTGATCTAATTGAATGATGTGAAAACCAATCAATTTCCAACATGTGGATACATCATATTGGATTACTCATCATAGTGACTGCCCGTGAGGTGGACGATGACAGTATTCAAAAATTATTATTTTATTCAACAATTTTGTAAGGAGGTCGAACCCCTTATGCTCCATAATCTTCTTCTCGTGTTTCTTTCTAAGTGTATGAAACACTTAGTATTATATATCATGAAGAATATAATATCCCAATGCATGTGGGATAGAATTTTAAACCAAAAATTCGAATTTTATGAAGGGAAGCACGAAAATCAATCCAAGGGCTAAGATTTTTCCATCAATTTTGATGGACAGTGGTTGAGTGTTGATCTTGCAGAGGCCATAACTTGATCTCTGGGTGTCATAATCGTGAAAAATTTATACCGTTGGAAAGGTATTTCGACGTAGAATATGTTGGTATAGGTTTCAAATGTTGAAAGTTATACATTTTTCTCAGAAATTAAAATATCAGTCAGCTGCATTTTTAATGGGCCTATGTGACAACTCAACTTCACGAGCTCATATCTTGAGATCCAAGCGACAGATTTGGGAAAATTTTATATAGTTGGAAATATGAGATGATGAATATAACATCAAAAGTGTTTTACATGGATACAAATTTGGTTTCAACTTCCAGAAAATTAAATTAGAATTGTCCTCTTTTAATGGAAAATTAATTAAATTTTAAAAATAAAAGTTTAATTAAAAACTTTTATTAAAAAGGGAGAGGGACCCATTTTCAATATACTTATATTAATGAAGTGTGTTCATTAATGACTAATTAATGAGGCATTAATTAAAGGGAATTTTCCAATTAGAAAAAACTTGTACGAAATTTCAGGAAGGGGAGAAACCCTAACTACTTAAGTAGTTAAAAAATCTCTTCTTAAAAAGAGGAGAGGCTTCATCAAAAGGTACAAGAATCATTATTTTTAAAGGGGTAGGGAAAAATATCAAAGGAAGAAGAAGGCACAGCCATGGATGCACAATTAAGCTTCTGATCAAAAGAAATAAAGCTCCATCTTCTCCATTCTTTATATTCTTCTACACCACTTCTCATAGTTTTATGCTTCAATCTCAGAGTTGGGCACAAGGCTAAGTTGTTGAGTGTTATTCTTATATTCTTCTAAGATATTTTCTTATATGATCATGGAGTATTTGCAACCACATAAATGGCTGTCAAATATTTTGTAATGAAGAACATCTTTGATGAATAAAAATCTACAAAGAATTGCTTCGGGGTTGGTCTTGAATGTATCTTGTAACTTTGAGTTTTAAGTATGAGATATTTGAGGTTGACCTATCAATTTCTCTTTTATTACTAATTGCAGTTTTCTGTTAAAATTCTTTGAGATGATCAAATCATTCTCTCATATATATCATGAATAATTATGGATGTATTTATATACAATTAAGAAGATTGTTTGTGATGTTGATCACAATTTAATTATGATGTTGAAGCCCTCCTTCAATATTTTCTTATTGTAAAAAGACTTTCGTTGCACATAAATATCATATTGGGTTATCGAAGAACCATTTTCATTTAAATCCAAGCAACAAATATTTGGGGTTTGATGTCTAGCACTCTCCCTACTCCAAGATATTCAAAGATATATCTTTTAGCCAAAGAGGAGAACCACCTCTCTAAAAACGAAGGGGGACTAATGTCCTCACGAGGTTTTTGTTTCGGTCGTGATGGATTCAAGCATCAAAAAGTATATTGGAAGTAAGGGAGACATGGACAATGATGGGTATAATGGCCATACTATGAGAATATGCACATGCGAATTTGATACGAAGACCTTTCTTTCTAGATGATGTAGGTTCCATGGTTATGGGTGTTTCTACTGGCGTAGGAAGTAATGGCTCTGTCTTGGGGATCTGAATTAAATTGTGTAATTCTAGTAAGGAAGGGCAGAGATTGGTCAGGTGTCCAACTGTTGAAAAAGTGTGCATGGTGGTTGGATCTGAGGTTGAGAGGGAAGTGTGGACTCCTTTTTCTTCTTGGTGCCCATTTTGTTGGTATTGGTCCCCCCCTTTGTTGGTATCATTGCCCCAAACTGTGTGACTGGTTGAAAGGGTTGGCATTTGAACCATTGCTAATGTAGGAAAAACCTCTAGTTGAGGTGGAATGGATGGGACTGGTACCATAGATGGTGGGGTGAGTTACCAAACTGGGATGGAAAGCACCATATTTTGCAAGGTATGAGTAGTGTCATTCTAATATGTTAAGACCCTTGGTGGTGGGTAAAAGAATGGTATTTGGGTTATGGCATAAGGAATCGTTTTCCAAATAGGCATTTGCTCAGCCATCGGTGGGGTGGCTTGGAGGGGTGATTATTCCATAGGGGGTTTTGAAGTACTCTCATCGAGGATTGTTTGTGACATAGATGCCTCCATGAAGGATGAGGGTATGGATCCTTCAAGAAGAGGATCATTGGAGATCTCCACACCATCTGATGTGACTACACAGACTTGAGCGATACCGGTAGATGGGAGAGTAGAAAAGGGTGCCCCTGATAAAAACCCATAAGTGATGGATCCCGGAAAATTCCTGGTATGAATTTGATGATAGGTCAGAGGTTAGAGCTAGCTCATATGAGAGGGAGTATTTTGTCTATGTGGCCCCAATGATTTGGTTCATAGTGTTTTAATTGGTCAATGGTGACTATCTTCCCATTTTAAGGGAATAGAAAGGTACAAAATACAGAAGAGGTGACAACCTTCATGGCATACATATAGATGTGTCCAAAGAGGATGTTGTAATTTGATTGAGAATCGATGACTTCGATGTTGATGAGAATCATTTTTACCCCTAGTTCAACTAGCACATTCTAGTAGAGGCCTTCAAGTTGTGATGGGTGGCCATCGTATGCTCGAAGAGTAATGGCGAAAGGGATGAGCTCAGGTGCTCTGATTTTTTGCCATATTTTTTTGGACATAATCCATGTATATTCCCCTTCATCGATGATACATAGATGTACATTTATGTTTTGTATTTTGACATGGATTTGGAAAGCAACCAAAGAGGGAAGGTGTGGTTCCTCATTATCCAAATCAAAAGTGATCAGACGAGTATATGATGGTTCAACTTCCCCCAATTGTGAGAAAAAGGTATTTTGTTGTGAAGGGCATGTCTGGAGAACCTCTAACACCGAAACAACAGCTGGGGATTGAGACAGATTGTCAATGAGACTATAGTTTTTTGCTTCTATAGTGTGGGGGTTGTGTATGTTCCTGCACAAAGGTGTGTGGGGTACACGAGTGGTTTTTTTTGTGCTAGGATGGATTATTGTCAAAGGTTTCCCTGTAGGTAATTGGGGTGAGTTCAAGGTGGTCAGGTTTGAGTCAAGAGGCATGTCATATTGAATATTGTGAGTTTTTAGTAGGATTTCTTCTTCTGTGAGAATAATGTTTTGATCTGTCATACTATCCCAATTGTTGTAGGGGGGTAACTAGCTCTGGTTGAGTATTGATAACTCCTTGGTGGGGAATAAAATTTTTAGGACTGCAAGGGTTTATGGTTAAATATAGTTTTTCGGGACTTGTGGTGGTCCCTATGGGGTAGGGGGTCTCAGTGGATTCATGGCTTCCTTCATCCTTTTGTAATTGGAAATCTAAAAATAATGGTGAGTGTGATGATCGTACTCACCACAGAGTGTGCAAGGGAAATTGGTCCTGAGGTTTTTATTTTTCCCTTTTCTTTGTTGGCCATTTTTATTGCCCCCTTGGGAATTTTGGTTTTTGTGGTTTTGGTTTCTCCCTACTAGGGTGTTTTTTTGTGGAGGGTTTCACCCCTGCCCTTGGTTGGTGTTATTTTTATTCTTTCCCTTATTTTTTTGTTATTGGATTGATTAGGGGGGTTGGAAATATTCAACTATTCAAAGGATTGGACTTGTTGAATAGGATAAGGTTGAATACAATTCACATCATCATGTTTTTGTCCATGTGGTGGTGTAATAGGTTGAGGGGGACCAAGGAAAGGGTAATATCGATTACCTTGTGGGGGGATTCCATATTATGTGTATGAGATGGATGTGTCGCCTCCATTAATGGATTTGAATGATGTAGCAGGTGGTGGACCTAGAAGTGGTACTTGTATTGGGTTGGTTGGTGGTACAAGTACATGCCCTCCCATCGAGGGATTAGGTGGGGATGTAAAAGAGGTTTTAGGGGTGCGAGGAGGATAGTATGGATTCCCCCTGTATAGATGATGGTATTGGTTATCCCCAAATGTGGGTATGGATTGAGTATATGGGTGAAAATGGTCCATGGACCTGATCAATCCATCTGCGGCATGTGATTCTCTAGGTTTTTCTTGACCAAAGGGGAGAGGACAAGGAGCATCTAGAAATATGGTGTATAAGTACCCCGATTAGGAGTAAATAAGGTCAAATTGTTGGGCCTTTGTGATGGCATCATCTTCAGTTTGAGGAAATGTTGTAGCCACATATTTGGCAATGACATAGACTAGCAATTTGAGGAACCAATCTATTCGTTGTTGGAGGGTGGTATAAGCCTTGAAAATGCTTCTTCTCTAATTTCATTCATGAATATGATCAATGATATGGATGGTTGTGTTTTGTTTTAATTTTGATATAATTTCCAAATCAGTTCCATGACATGCAGGGAGTTGAAAGAAATACAAGAAATCTTTGGCCAGGGATTCAAAGGTTGTGTGGGACCCTAATTTCTCATCCACAAACCATTTGGTGGATGGACTAGTAAGTGTTCATTGCAACAATATCAAATGAATGAAATATTCCATAATATGTTTTGAAGAGAACCACAACTGAAAAGACATGATGTGATTGGCTAGGTATTCTCCGGACTTTCCTTCAAATTTTGGGATGTTGGAAGATAGCTTGGTGGGCATATTTGGCCAGTGGGGACATGACGGATTGGGTCATTCGTTATTTTGGTCAAATACAGAATGTTGAGGGATTCCAAGTATGGCATGGTAGGAAGTGTTCCATCCATGGTGTGTTGTGGTTGAGAAGAATTTCCTTGTGAGGATGGTTGGGAACTCGTACCCTTTGAAGAAGGTTGAGCTTCTCCTCCTTGTGATGGAGAACTAGTGGGTGGGTTGTTTGAGATATTGGTGCCTAACAAGGTGGAACCAAGCAAAGATGATCCTAAAATTGTTTCACTCATTGGTGTATGTGTTGGTTGAGTTGATGCATCAGCAAAATTAGGGACGCCTCCCAAGATTGGAGGGAAGTTTCTCAAACGTCTAGAACGACGGGGATTTTGTGGTTCCCCTATGATTTTAGAACAAATGAAAATGTGTGTGATTGGTAGTGAGAGAAATAAATGCACAAGTGCTTCTATAAATGTGGAATATCTCAACAATGTTATTTAAATTTTCATGTAATTAATAGTGGAAATCATACATAAAACAAGCAACAATGTAAGATGGTTTGTGGTTTATATGCGTGGGGGAATAAAAGAAATTTCATGTGTCCTAAAATACCTATTGTCCTTCCTCTCAAAAATTATTAGGCCTTCCAAAATCACTCAACAATGGGGCATGAACCCACCGAAAGAGGAACTAGTGAAGGTATGAATAAATCAATTATAATGAGGTGTGAAGGGCACAAATCCTAAAAGTATTAGCGATATTTCCCAACAACCATTCAAAATCTGATTGAGGTGTGATTTCATCCCACAACCGCCACCTAGGTTGAAAAACATATATTTGGAAACTAAGATACCTCGATCAAGCACGACATTTAGATTTTTGGCCTAAGAAATGGGTCATGGGCTAGATGTTTTCCAAGGATTGGGTGGCCCAAGGAAGCACGCACAGAACAACCATACCTTAGTCGTCGAACCTTCAAGGGAATCCCCTTTCCTTATGGTGTAGGAATTCTTGATTTAGAGGATTTCAGTATCTTATTTTACAACTTCTAGGTTTTAGTGAGAAATTATAACGGGGAGTTATTTGGATGCATATCCCTAAGATCTTAACTTAGACTACAAATTTATTTTGTGCTCCTCTTGTGGAAGTTAAATATGAGTTTCTTAATGGTTTCTTTTAGGATTTGAGATGGGATGTGAGATTAGGGTAATGAAACAACCTTGTTGATTAAAATGGTGTGGAAATTTTCCAAAGATATATGAATTTAAGCATATAGGGGCTTCCGCAGTGCAAGATATTAGATATTGTCCTAGTTACCAGGTGCAAGCCCCGGAAGTGATGATTGATGCTATGCGATTCATTTTGATGGTTTCAATCCTGCTTCTTCACCCCTGTGAGCATCACCCGATGCAATGAGTGCTAAGTGGACTATTCAAATCATGAGAATTATTGGTCAGTTGCGACTAATACTCATGGATATGGGTCTTAGATTGATGACTTACACTACGCAGTTAATCCCGAAAACAATATCTAATATCTTGCACTGCGGAAGCCCCTATATGCTTAAATAATAAGAGTGAAGGGAGCTCTAACTGGGTAGTTCATAAGGCACAATACTTGCTAAGGTTTTGAAAATGGGGTAGCAAGCTAAGTGGGCTTGATTGTGGGGAAAACTCCACAGTTAAGCGTGCTTGAACCAAAGGCGTCTTGGGATGGGTGACCACCTGGGAATTCCTGGTTACCGAGTGCAAGCCCCGGAAGTGATGATTGATACTATGCGATTCATTTTGCTAGTTTCAATCCCGCTTCTTCACCCCTGTGAGCATCACCCGATGCAATGAGTGCTAAGTGGACTATTCAAATCATGAGAATTATTGGTCAGTTGCAACTAATACTCATGGATATGGGTCATAGATTAATGACTTACACTATGCAGTTAATCCCGAAAACAATATCTGATATATGAATTCTTTATGATTCTCCGATATCGTATATGGGCGCGGGGAGAAGAGAATATATGACTCTGAGTATATGATAGAAAGTTTAAGTGTGTGGTGAGATGCTCTTGTGTGCAAGAAGTGATGGTGCCAACAATGATTTTTAATAATTTAGTGATCAAAATGTTAACATGTGGACATCGCTTGGTCCTTTAAAAATCGTGATTAAAACTAACTTACTAAGTGTTTGATGGAAATCCTTGAAAATTTTTAAAATCCCTAGATCACTAGGATGGTGGACATGTGGGTCCTTACTCTTGAATCTTTAATCTTCTTAGAATGTTATATAATCTAATAAATATTTTAAACTATCCCTAGATTGCACACATGTGGGCATGTATGGGCCCTCACAAATCCTTTAAACTTATTAGGTTGGTTTGTTTTCTTTTAAAAAAATTAACCTATCCTAAGATTGAAAACACGTGAGCATGTATGGGCCCTTACAAATCCTTAAAGATTTTGTTTCAAAAAAGAAAACTAAAAGGTATTTGCCTCTCCTAATTGATTGATTTTTAAAGGGAGACGCAAATTTATTAAGAGACCATTTTTTCAATTCCCCGAGATCAATCAAAGGTGCAAGGGAAAGAGAAAACTCAAAGATATCAAAATAACCTCCTAGTCCCGATTCAATGTGATGATTTGTAAAGGAAAATATTTAATTCTAAATTTCAAATTCTATACTAAGACGTCCATGTGGAAACAAGAAAATGGAAATGTGTTATGGTTCTTTTTTGTCCCTCTGAATTTCTATGTGTGGCTAAATACCTATGCAAGAAAGAACTCCAAATCTGTTTTTTTATGGATTTACAAAGTGCTGAAAAATAAACCTATACTACTTGGTGAAATTGGGATCAACAAGCCTTACAATCAATGGGAAAGAAGACTTATGTGTTGCTTCTAGTTGAGACAGTCGCGCACAAGGAACAGTCTATTTAGTTTGCACGAAACGAAAAGATAGACAATGCGCAGTTCAACGCAGTCTTCACAACTATTTTTCCCGAACCCGCGCAAGCACAAAGAAATTGAAGGATTGAAATTTAAATTGAGTTCTCTTGATTAGAGGCTCAATTACTTCATCCAAAGCCAGTTTTGATCCCTACAAACACAAATGAATCGGAAACAAATCTCTAATAGCCTAATTGGGGACGAATTTGATCCAAGTCCCCAGTATGGTATCCAATCTATTGTGCTTGTTTGAGCACTAGAGTGAGAAAAAACAAGAAGGTTAGTTTCCTTGTTAGGCTAGCAAGACAATACATAAACGAGTTAGTTTATTAGTGGTTCAACTAAAGAGAAAACAAGAAAGTAAATAACAAGAAACAAAAATGAAACTATGCATATAAGAAATTCAAATGGATGCATGAAAGAGACACAACGAATAGCTACAAATAGGATTGATCTTTGAATTTATAACACTTAGGAGAAGTATGGGAACTTATGAGTCCCCTCTTCCTCCTTTGGAGGGTTCTTGAATCCCCCCAAATACAAAGCTCTATTCTACTAACAATGAAAAATGGAAATACAATGGTGAAGACTTGATTGTCAAACTTCTTAAGAGGAGAGAAGTGTGACACTTGCTATGAATGCTCAAGAGGCTCTAAGAGAATGATGGTTTCTCCAAAACCAAATGAAAAACACAACAACACTCAAAATTCTTGTTTTTCTTTGCATACCTTGGTCATGTATTTATAGGACCAATGCAAGTTTTTTTCATAACTTGCTTGTAGTGTGAATGGGATCCCTTTGAAGGTACTTCCCATCCTTTCAGTAGTCGCAATGCTAGATTTCGGGCCGATTTGAGTGTCTTGTCTAAGTACACCCTAATATGGAAGTGGTTGAGGCCCAAACAATTTCATTAATGTGTCATTTCCGCATCAGCGCGGGTTCTTGTAGAGACAGACTATGCAGTTTGCACATTCAACGTTGTGTTGGTTCGCACAGATGTGTGCAAGTAATCATTGGGGAAATAGCGTTGAAATTCAATAACTATTTATATAGTTTTGCTTGTTGAATAGATTATGTAAATGCTTGAGGTATGTTGATTAATGTGTTGTGCTGGTACTTTTTTCAACCATTGCTTGTATTGTTGTGAGAAAGTTTTTGGTGATAACAAATATTAATGTATCATTAATGTTACATTACATTATTAATTTATCAATCAATAAGTCAATGTATACTTTAATGTATTAATACATTATTAATGTATTAATAGTTTAATATGTTACATTATACATTAATGTATTACTGCTTTAATTTAAACATTATAGTAATGTAATAATGTATTTCTAAATACATTAAGGTCAATGTATTACTACTTTGCTAATGTATTAATTTATTAGTGTATTAATACTTCAGTAATGTGTTTATTAATGCATTTAATGTATTATTAATGTATTACTTTACTAGTGTGTTAATACTTTTTAAAATATATTAATTAATAATGTATTAGTGTATTAATTAATTAATATGTAACATGTATCAATCAATTAATGTATTACATCATACACTAATGTAACTTAATACTTTAATGTATTCATTACATTTATATATTATTATTATATATTACATTAATTTAATACATTAATAGACCATTAATTTATATACATTAATGTATTACATTAATACATTATTATTATATATCACATTAATGTAATAATTAATGTATACATTAATTATGTATTAATACATTAATGGTCACCCCCAAAGCATGTTGTTCATCAACTAGCAACAACCACTTTATAAAAGTGGTTGATATACGTTCGATCGACGCCATTTTCTACCTTTCCAAACTAATGACGTCAATCGGCATATATCAACCAATTTTATAAAGTGGTTGTTGCTAGTAAGATTCCATGTTTAGAAAACAAAGAAAAATATTGAAAACAAGACAAAGAAAAAAATGTGTACATGAAGGATGGAATACAGTTATTTTCATAAAAACTAAATCGGTAGTTGATAACGTTACATGTTAGACCTTTGGTTGTGCAGAAAATATTACAAATTCTTTGGAGTATAGTTGCAATTTTGATCATTTGTTGTGAAGACACATAAACAATTATGTATCTTGGGAATACAATGGCACCTTATGGACAGTAAAACAAATTGATGAGGATTGGCGACAACGTGGATGATAGATGAGAGAACGATAAAATTGTTTAACAACAGAAAATGCAAGTATGCCTACTGCAAATAATGTCGATCATGAGACCAAATTGATTTCTAGAATCATAAACATGAACCTAATTGCAATAAATTTTTAAAAGGCTAGCCACAAGCAATAAATCTGAGAGGATAGTGTCAGCTTGGACATGGAACAATCATTTGGCCACGAACAAAATTGGTTCATCCGACTCCAAGTACCCCGTGGTTTTAATTATGGATTTTATTGGCATATTACTTTAGGCATCAACATCATGAGTGGAAAAGGTGGTAGGATGGATAAAATAGGAAATATGTGTGCCACCTTGCTCCAAATCTCGTTTCTCAGTCTGGGTATCGTGCTCCCGAGTAAAATTTTTGGTTTTAGAGTTACCACAGCTCTCAGTGCGAATCCCCTCTGGGGAATTGTAGTCGACCCATTCTTGGAGTCCGACCTTTTATCCTGTCAACCCCGTGAGAACACGAATGCGGGCATGGAGCGTCGAAAGGACCCACAAGCACCAGCTCAGGAAAATGAGATGGACCTCAAGGACATAGAGAATCAACAAAAAATGTTCATCAGGATCTCTCAATTCATTAGTGTCCTTTGCCCTTGAGACCTTGGCCCAACACATAATTCTAATTGGGAAGCTTCAGGACGAGGTCGACGCCCTCAAGAGATAGAATGAAGACCTGAAGTGGAGATTGGATCAGAACGAAAGGGATAGAGAACAACAACCTTTAGTGGTCAGCGCTAGCACAACGTCAACAACCTTGGTGGTATCAATTCCAGATCTCAACGCTCTGTTGAATGAGGAACCAAATCATTAGGCACCTGGTCTACGAAATGAAATGGGTAGAAGTCATAAATTTTAGTTGTTAATGCATGTTTTGTATTTGTATTTGTATTGTAGGTATATTTTACTGCTTATACATAGTTCACAATTATAGTAAAATTAGATTTTGGATCAAGGAGAAGAAAACTTTAGAATTATGCAGTGCTTCAAGTGCTTCAAGCTTAGTTCAATCATTTTTTGGAAATTTTGTAGTCCTAAATCTCTATATTGTACTCTAGTGGTCTTGACCACACTTTTATAATAGATAAATTCTCTTTCTGTAAAAAAAAAAATAGAAAGATACACCTTTATCATTCCTTGGACAATGATGACACATTTAGCTTTGTACCAATAAATCTCCATTCTTAATAAACAATTCTTAAAACAAAAATGTAACATAATTTTTCTGCAAAAGTAATTAAGCATATAGGAGTAACACAAAATAATAACCACTCCCCACATTAATTAAATTAATAGCATGAAAAATGAACTTACAAGCGGAATTACCTCCACGCTCTAGTTTAGTTGATTTGTCCGATACAAACAGTTATGAGTAACATTTTCATTTAATTATATGGTTGTTAATTTAAAGCCAAGTTGAATGCGCAATATCACAATTTTATTTAAAGTCCCAATTGTGTTTGCGGCAAAAACATCGTACTTCCCAACTACAATTCTCTTTTCAAACGAGTCAAGGTTTCTTGGCCAAGATTGATGCTCCTACTTATACGGATCTCTCATGACAACCAAAGCTTAAAACCCAAAATGTGTATCTGAATTTGTTAACTATTTACATAGGTTGTGCGGGGGCACTAGGGCCACGATTTGTTTGGTCTATTCGAAAAGGAGGAGGAAGAGGCTAAGGCATTCAATACCCTTCTTCCACAATTAAATCTAAATCCACAATTTGTATTACTTTTTACTATCTAAATCCACATTTTTATTGAGCTTAACAATAATGTTGTTGACTTTGTCAAAATAAAGTGAATGAAAGCTCTCATTGAGGTAAACAAAATGAAGGCTCTCAAATCATTGAGGTAAAGAAAGAATCTTGAACTAGTACGTTGAGTGCGATGTGTTACAAAAATTCATACCTCTAAAGTCACGAACAAACAGTGTAAACATGGACCTTCCATTATCAAATTCTTCATAGTATGTATTGTTAATGCTAATAACAACAATGGTTTTCATGCCACTTTAGTCTTGCTAGTCAAGAAAATAATAATGATTTAAAATCATAATCAAATAAAAAAACAAAGTTACATAATTTTTTACATAAAAACAAAAAAATTTAAAAGCATGCATAAACACCTTTATATCTTTATGGTTAATTTCACTAGTTTAATATTTGATTTGAGAGAATGTATATCAGAAAAATCTAATGAGATCTTGAATAGAAGGTGTCGAGTAATCACTATAATAATAATTGATATTTCAAAATTTAATGAATTAAAATATAAAACTTTATAATAAACTTAATGTTAAACTATTTATCTCTTCATACCAATAAAACTTTATAATAAATTTAATCTTAAACCATTTATTATTTTTTATCATCATTAAATTTAACTTATTAAATAGAGATAATTTCTTTTAATTAAAAATAATATAAAGACATATACATCTTAAAATAATATAAATATTAAAACAAATGAAATGTTAATAATAATAATAATAATAATCTATTTTTAAGGTCACCTGATTTGTGAAATTATGACTTTTTAAAAGAAAACACAATTTCTTAATCATTATGTCCACTCAAACTGTTCTTATCAAATCAATAAATTTGCAAATAAAATATAAATAGATATGAATGTAAACATTATGGTGGCACAGGGTTTTGGAAACCCTTCTTCCTTTACCAAACCCCTGGGAATTGGGCAACTACTTATCCAATGTGGCCCACTTCTGCCGGGTCAGAACAGAGCCCTTGCCGTACAGTGCTAGAGTGGCTACAGTGTTTTGTTTTGAGGTGCAAAACCGCACTTCAACGAAGCAAAAGCGCCCACACACAAATGCAAAACCAGCCAGTGGAACTACATGCGAGGATATTGGGTTGGATTGTATTCCCGTGGACACCGCACATAGAGTGAATGTACTTTTTAATTATATTTTAGTGGTTTTGGTTTTATTATGTTTTTTTTACCGCAAATAAAGATTTTATAATAATCTTTACCGCAAATAAAGATTTTATAATAATAATGAATTTATTATGTTTTTTTTAATGGATGAGACATTACTTGGTTGCCCATTTATATTTTGCAATGGATTTTTTTTTAATGAATATAACATGGTATTGGTTCAGTGTGCTAAGTGTCCAAAAGAAGTTACAATATTTTGAAGTTAGATTTGAAGAGGGTTAATGGGATCAGTGGATGTTTTTTTTTATCACACATTTTTTTAGAACGATATTTTTTTATAATTTTATTCATATAGATTAAAATTACATATATCAATGTTTGTATAACATTTTAGCACTTATTTAAGGGAAAAAAAAGAGACTTATATAAGTCCATGACTACACATGGACAATGTTGGATCTGTATCTAGCTATTCACTTATAAAATATCACACCATACCTCTCAAATATTTGGCCCATGGATTAGTGTTGTGATCAAAATTTATTCAAAATACACTTATACATATTTTAAAAAAAAATTAATATAACATACATTTTTCCAAATATGGTCGTACAACTAAACTAAAACCTACCAAAA
>ML808057.1:233413-249332 GCA_009831015.1 Picea engelmannii
ATGACCAAGCCATTCCAGCTTTCTGGCAATGAGCACAAGATTAGAAGAGCCCTAACCTCATCATCAAAGTCCACTTTTACAGAACTTAGTTGATTAGTAACTGTATTAAATTCATTTAAATGATCTGCAACATACCCACCTTCCGACATCTTCATATTAAATAATCTCTTCATTAGAAATACCTTATTGGACGTCGAGGGATTTTCATACAATTTGGCCAATGCGTCCATCAAACCCTTCGTTGTCTTTTCTTTCGAGATATTGAAAGCTACCGACACTGCCAGACTCAGTCGTATCGTTCCTAGATCCTTTCTGTCAAGAATCTCCCATTCTTCATCCTTCATGGTCGTCGGCTTCTTTGCTACTCCGCTCAGTGGTAGGAATAGATCCTTCTGATATAAATAATCTTCCATTTGCATCTTCCATAACTGGTAGTTTTGGCCGTTAAATTTCTCGACCCTAAACTTTCCATCTTCCGACATTGCTCCCACTCGAACCAGGAACCCTCTTTTCCTGTGAGTTACCTTACGCTCTGATACCAGTTGTTAGAAAAATAGGACCGCGGAGCAATAAAATAAAACAAATGCGGAAATAAAACACAGAAGATACACAATACAAGAGAGACACGGATTTACGTGGTTCACCCAGTGTGGGCTACGTCCACCAGAGAAATTACCAGGTCCTTTCTTTATTATTATCCAGCAAAATGAAGGGATACAACCTACAACAAACCCCGTTGTAACTTCCTCTTCTTTCTCTCACAGTCTCCTCTCTCAAAATACAATGCTCACCAACATACATAGCCGCAATACATTTCCCTCATAAAATAGGGTTGCCTTCTAGGGAAAAAAACCTTAACATAATCTCTATCGTTAGATTTGCGACCTTATAATGAACTGTCCAAATTTACAATGAAATTACAATATACTTTTACAAGGCAATTTTTGCTTTGGGGGCTTCGCCCCCGAACCCCCGCTGGGGGCCCGCTTGCCCCCAACCCCCCAGCCGGGGGGATAGCCCCCCCGGACCCCGCAGAGGGGGTACCCCCTCTGCACTCCCCCACGTGGAAGAGTGTACATACTTCTGGGGTGTAAATACTTCATGGGGTATAAACACGGCTGAAATTAAAAGACCTCTAAATCAGGAAGATAATCAGGCTCCACAACCAACACCTATAGCTTTGTAAACAACCTTATGAAAAGAGGGAGAGCCTGCCTCGAAGATAGTAATATTTCTTTCATTCCAAATGTACCAGCAAATAAAGGCAGACAGCGTAGGGAAAGATGGATTCATCTTTGTCCAATTTTCACAACATTTGTTCGTTGTTTGGCCAGTGCATCCACTTGGTAAATTTAGTGCAATTTTTACCATGTTCCATACTACAATGGTGAATGGGAAATTCACAAATAGGTGCTTACATGTTTCCTTACTACCTTTACATAGGAAACATATTCCTGGTCCCAGCCATCCTCTTTTTTGGAGATTTTTCTAGGTAAGAATCTTATTTTCTGCAACCAACCATGTAAAAAACTTGATTTTTAAAGGGTAGTCACATTTCCATAACTTTATCCTCCATCCACCCACTTTTGTCATCCATAGCTTTTCCGCAACTGCATTGTACACATTTTTAACTGTTAGATAACCTATGTTATCACCTCCCGTCCATAGTAAATCATTTGGGTGATCCTGAAGATGTATGTCAGAGCTAATCAGATCCTTTATATACTTTTCCCATTATGTGGCTAAGTCTCCCTAAAGCTCCAGAACTGTACAGTCTAACTAGTTAGAGCATAGAGATCCCTGGGTTTGGTCACAGCTCGCTTGGTAAAGCAGGTGTACGTTTTTATGATTCAAACTCTCAACTAAGTCAATTGATAACAGCGAATCCTTACCCAAACTGAAGATGACATCTCTCCCAATAAAAATGGACTACCCTGTGCCCAGATTCCAAGCTAGCCATTGTAAAACAAGAGGGAAATAATTGATTAATTTTTTCCAAGTCTGTGATCCATTAGTTGACCTTGACGATGTAGATCTTAACCACGTATGGACCGGTTCATGAGGCAAATATTTATATTTTTTCACCCTATTCCATATACCAGGTTTTTTCATAAATCTCCATAAATTATTTTATGCCAAGGCCCTATAGAAAATGTGTAAATTTCTTAGCCCCCATCCTCCATAAAGATTTGTCTTTGAAAGAGTTTCCCAATTGCACAAATGATAACTTCTTCTCTTCTTGTTGCTGGAGCATAGAAAAGAGAAAACCAACTGTGCAATTTTGTTTAGAATCGACAGTGGGATGTGTGTTAATGTCAACCAATAAACTGGAAGACTTTCCAAGATAGCCTTTACAAGAACATACCTGCCTCCCAATGATAACAGCCTGTTGCACTAGTGATTGATTATGTGCTCAAACTTTTCTATAAGCCAACGCCAATACTCAGCTCTATATCTCTCTAGTCTTAGAAAGTACCCCGATAATTGAATCCCCCCGAAAAGTCTTTGAAATCAAAATTGTATAAAACTTTTAACTCGTCTAGAGTTTCCTGTTGAATGCCCATATGGAGGAAGGTCGATTTTTTAGTATTAACTCTCATCCCCAACACCCGACATAAGATATTTAGAATTTTACTTATCTCGATCCATTCAGGCAAATTTTCACTTGTCATAATAATCACGTTGTCCACAAATAACAGGTGTAAAATATTTATTAGTCTAGAAACTTTAATCTCTGTCAGAACCCCCTCGACTTGTCCCTTTTTTAGAAAAATGCTAAGGCCTTCCATCACAAGAATAAATAAGAAGAGCAACAAGGGGAAGCCCTAGAGAAGCCCTCGCTTACTCTGGAAGAAATTTGTCGCCTCCCCATCAATCAGTATAGAAAAAAACAGTAGAAGTTACATATCCTATTACCCAATTAGTAGTTGCCAACCCAAATCCACATTGGAGGAGGACAAGCCTCAGGAAGTCCCAATTAATGCAGTCATATGCCTTCTTGAGGTCCAGCTTTAGAATAATAGCTTGCAATTTTTTTTTCTATATGTTGTGCAGGCACTCATGTGTCGTGCCAATAGCATATAAGATATGTCTTCCCTTAAGGAATCCCATTTGTTCTTCTAATAAAGCTCGAGAGAGGATAGGATGAATTATCTTTGCTATTATTTTTACAATTATCTTGTAGCATAGATTACAAAAAACGATTGGGTGGAAATCCGAGAACGTGCTAGGGATATTAACTTTAGGGATCAGAGAAATAGAAGTAGATTTTATTTGTTTTATGGCTTCGCCTCTTAATCTTGACTCCTCCACAACCTCAAGCAAGTCCTGCCCAACCAACTAGAAATAATGAAGAAAAAATTCAACAATCCAGCCATCTGGCCCAAGACTTTTATCCTTTAAGAATCCTTTCAAAACCTCTAGAATTTCCTCCTTTGTGCATGGCTTTTCTAAAGATGAGACTTCCTCCTCCTTAACCATCCTAGGGAAAAGCCTTGTAGTAGCAACCTAGTCACCAATTATATTTGTTTTTGTGGCCTGATAGAAGGTTTTAAAATGGTTGATAGCTACATTCTTTATGTCCTATAAATTCGAATGGATCCTTCCTGCATCATCCTCAATATCCCAAATGTGCTTTTTATTCCTTCGAAAGCTAGCGAAACGATGGAATAACTTGGTATTTTTATCTCCACTGGTAATCCAAATTGCTTTGTTTTTTTGTCTCCATCGCTCCTCCTCCTCCAAGAGCTTATTTTTGCATTCATCCTCCAATATTCTCACTTTGAACTCATAGTCCTCAATCTGCAGTCCTTACGTCTTCAGATGAAAGAGGTCATTTAAGTCGTCTTTGATTTTAACCATCTGAAGGCATTCCCTGATCCGTTTTTTTATTAGAACAGATCTTTTCCCAAGCTTTCAGAGAAGCTAACCTCCCTACCAATATTCTTTGTGCTCCCTCTTGTAGTTGTAGGGTTGTATCATTCCATAACTCACTCACCATAGAATCAAAGGAAGCATCTCGTAACCAGGTTGGGTTCAATTTAAAAGGATAATCTGCCATGGTTCGATCTTCTCCCAACTGGAGAAAACTTGGAGCGTGATCAGATATAAAGGGATATTTGACCCATGCTCGAAATCTAAAAGAAGTAGTGAGCACGTCCTCCACCACATAGAAACTTTCTCATCTCTTTGATATTCCTTCAGATCCAGACCTTCCATTTCTCCATGTCGGCACCACCTCAAACGGGGCCACATCCACCAACTTATTTCTTGAAAAAATCTCTTTAAAAAATCCTGCCAGAGAATATATCTGCACTGACTCTCCCCAAATATCCTCTGAACTAGTTGTTAAGTTCATATCACCTGCCAGTATCAAGTCATCAACTACTAAAAGACCCACTCTATCAACTTTTTCCCAGAATTTTTTGTGCTCTTGGCATGGTCCATAAACATTCAGGAGAGATACATTCATTTTATTCGTTAATCTTGTACATGTCAAAAAAATCTTGCCACAACTTAGGATTGGCACTAAGTCAAGACAGGTAGGGTCCCAAGAAACAAGGATCCCACCAGACTTTCCAACAGAGCTTACAACACATATCATCCACTCAGGCCTGAGAAAAAACATGAAATTTCTTACCTTATCCACTTCCACCAAAGTTTCTTGTAAGAAAATTACAGTTGGACGAGTTTTATCTAAGAGTATTCTCAAGGAGGCCAGTTTCAAGGGTCCTCCCACCCCTCTAATATTGAGGGATAGAAGGATCATGACCTAGCCCGTGCAAGGGATTTCATGCCTCTAAGCGCCCCTTGATCTAGAACTATAGATTGTATAGCAGAAGAAGAACCCATAGAACCCTCCTTTTTACGAGCACTTTCGGTTTTAATGGGAGAATGCTCCAAACCTAGGCCCCACAACCATGTCAGATCCTTCCCAGGATCAGTCCCTACCCCTAAGCTAACAAAAGAACCTCCCTTAGAGCTGGATCTAGTGACTAAATCTTTCCCTAGGTATGTCGGAATAGGAAGGGAGAAAAAGTTTCCATTAATGGAAGGAACTAAGGAGGAGATCATTCTATCCATAGAATGATCCCTAATGTATGGTTCAACAAAACCCGGAAAAATAATAGAGTCCTCCCCTTGTAAGGAATCAGGAAAAATAGGTGAACTCTAAACAAATAGAGGAGATGGATCCGGAGAGGTCACTGGCAAAAAATTAGAGATAAAAGTTGACGATAGGACTGTATCCAACACATGTGGCACACCAACCTCTGCCTGAAGATCAGAGTCCAAATGAACAAGACTGTCTAAATGATCTCTCTCCCAAGAAGAAAGTGTATTATATAAAATAGGACATAAGAGTTTGAGTTTACCAATGTACATAGTTTCCGCCAACTCAGGGCTCTCTTCAGACCTTAATCCCGAAAAAAATCACACTTCTGGAGGGTCCCTCAAAGGAGTAGTTGTCAACCATGTTATCCTCCGAGAGGTCCTCCCCTGTTGAAGCTACATAAAACTAAGTGCAATCCTTTCGTAAGTGTCATGTTCGTCGAAAAATCAAACAGCGAAAAGAGAGGCCTGGGTAGTCTAACCATTGGGTGAATAAATTCCCCCGCCACTCTATATCCAAAGTTTCCAACAAACCTACATGAATGTCGACCTCGACGAGAACCTTTTCCATTCGTTTATCAGCAGTGTGTAGAGATTTTTCATCCACCATTAAAAAACTCCCTAAAGTGTTACCTATCATCTCCAACGCCTTTGAATTCCATAACTATAGTGGAAGCCACGGAAGGAGAAACCAGATGTGGCGGAAACTGAAGTACTTTGTTACAGGATTGAAGTTGATGTGCCACCGCTTCAGCATCAAGATTCCACCCCCATATCCCCAAAACATATTAAGGATACAAGTCGAATCCTCCTGACTCTTAAAAATAAACCCTAGCCAACCTCTAGGTAAAGTTAAAACCTCAGGAGAATAGCCTAGAACAGGCACCCAAGAAATCTTCATCCACTTTGACAAATTTTGAGAGAAGTGATCCCTGTAAGCTAACCTTCCCACAAGTGCACAGAGAGCAAGGTTGCAGGCTTCTTCTAATCCTATGTCCATACCCATTACTAAGCGATGATTTTTTCACTTTGGCTTCCACACCCTCTGTGGACGCTTGTTTACTCCTCGCTTATGACAGATAGGAGCCTCCGGTCATTCTGAAAAACTAGCCACACAAGGGGAGCTATAGTCTACCGACTAAGGTAAAGCACCTAGTGTTCCCTTTTCTTGGGATCTCCTAAATGGTGTAACACTTGCAGAGCCCTCTTGTTTCTTAGAATCTGCAGGTTGTAGTGAACCCGGAACCGTCTCTTTACCAGACGAAAGACATAAATGAGAGTTAGAGCAAAAAGTAGACGAAGGAACCCTGGTAGTTGGAGCACTTAAAACACAGTTATTACTCTTCCTCTTGTAATAAATGTTACATAGCTCGTCAACCGAAGCTAACAACCCCTACCGATCCCAATGTTCCACGTCCTCCCCTCCCAGTAGAGTCGTGGCTTCACTTTCAATTAGGAAGGTTCAATGCCCACCTAAAAAGATGCCACCTCAGGGAAGGTCTGGAGAAGTAGTTAAAGAATCATGTCTCATCAATCGGGTGAAAACCGAGATGGCCAGAGAATATTAAATATAGAGGTGAAGTAAACTACTTAAACAATAAGTAACATCCTAACTAGCCACCCACTCCATTAAAGAGAGCTCGGCTTCCACTAACACACTCTAGAAAACTAGAAGAACTGTATGAATAGTGAGACGATCATGCATGAGTCGAGAGGTTCGTTTTGAAAACTGAAGAAGACTACCCATGCTTACGAACCGTAAACACGACCTGTGACTAAGCCTCCAGAATAGTAAAATCATAGTCTAAAACTAGGACCGCTATTAGACCTACAACCTATTCTGGCTCTTGATAATGGCCAACACTAGAGACTAAGTTTTCAAAAATCATTGCTTGTATACGACTATCTCAATTGGTTTCATAACTTTTTAAAAATATATGTGCATTGTGGAGTATTTATGAATATAACTATTGTTTATACAATATAACTATTGTGTATACAACGTGTGTGAGTTTTTATTGAATCATATACAATTATCAGATGTAAAGAAACTTGGATCCATATCTAGGGACCAACAATCCACTTCATTTAACAAAATAAAAACCATGTCTAACATCCTTTTAGCAACAACGGAGAGGAAAGAACAAGAACAAAACCATGTCTAACATCCTTTCAACACTAGCAGAGAGGAGAGAACAAGAACAAACGTATGGTGATGTAGCAAATTGTTTTTTATATGGATTTGGAAGAGATAGAGAAACACTCTTTGGAATCTTCTTTTTAGTTAAATTCAGAGGATAAATAGCTCAGCCAAAACAAAAACCTGACAGAAGCAATTGCACTTGATTTCTCACTTAACAAATATTTATATATAGTGGCAGATTTGAGAGATTAAGGATATCAATCATAACCGGCATGGGTAATTATGGTCAGGTTAAAAATTTATTTGGATTGTAACAATGGATTTGAATCCCACACTATCATCTCCACTTCCAAGAATAAAAACACTATTAATGGCTTTTATTGGTGCGTGTCTTTAAACTTTGACACGTTATTAATTGCATGAACCAATGTTGTCAAATGGTGCTCGTTCAATGGACTAGGTGTGGGAGTTTTAATTAATGTTTTATTTGGTATAAGTTCCAGTCATAACCAAGACATGAAGAGCTTAGTGTTTGAGGGATCCGTCGACTTATTCTTGGTGTAAATCTCCAATAACTGGTAATTCTATTGCTAATTTTGATTGGAATTATGGTAACAAAATTTATATGTTTTGGGTCATCCTTTCATTTATGTAAGAAGAGATTTATGCCCTCATAGTTTGGAAACGAGGTTGATCGAGTATAATCCACTCTCTCTCCATTTTAGAGATCATGTGACACTAAAGGGAAAATTTGCAGGGCAATTGAAGAGGGTGGCATTACATACTTTGTTTTTACAAATTCTTTTATGGCTTACTTTGTTGACTATTTTTTCATCCCCGTCAAAAACCATAGCCAGAGGAAGTTGTAATATATGGGGATGGTATCAATAAATATATGCACATGCAATGTTCATTTAATAACAAAAAATATCTTTCAACCATATGTGTTAAAGAAACACATAATTACTTGGAAACTCTTGACGAAGAAGACTACAGGTATGCATAAAATTGTGGAGATGAGAAGATGATGATGTTTAAATAAGGAAGAAGGGATAGGGTATTTAAGAAGACATTATGGAGTGGAGAAATTTCCTTGGAACAAAGAAAAAAGAAAGGTGCCAAAGGGAATCATCACATCCATACTTATGTACATGCACTATCTCAATTTTCACTAGATAAGGAAGATCCATTGATGAACTAGAGATATGTAATGAAGGTGATGTGAGATTTTCCAAACTTTCACTAGAGGAGAAGGAGCCATTAATGAACTAGATATATGTAATGAAGATGATGTGAGATTTTCTAGGATGAATATGTACAACAAGCTTAGAATGAAATAACATGGATAGCAAGAGAGATTGGTATATTTTCATTTAGGAATATAGATTATCTAAGAATAATATGGGACCGAATTCAACTATAAAAAATGAGGTCTTGAATCCCAAACGGGATGGGAAGGGGAGGTTGTTTCTAAAAGGAAGATGCCTAGATCATTTGAGAGGGATGCATCTAGGAATTTATTGCTTGACTTAATGGGAGAGGATGAATCTCATAGAAGATCATATTCTTAGATCATTTGAGAGGGTTTTATCTAGGAATTTAGTGTTCAACCTAACAGGAGAGGACAAATATCATAGCAGATAATGGCGAGGATGTCAGGAATAGAGATATGCAAAGAAATATAGGCCAAGATAGTAGAGTGGGCTCAGCTTCGGCTAGGAACGACAGCTCAAACCTAGCATCGCAGGAAAATCCAAGTCAAAACAAGATAGGAATGAGGGGAGCTAACTCACACCATTACCAACAACACAGTTAGTAACTGATAACTTGACATTAAATCTAGCTTTGCTTTTCCTGTTTCCTCATTAGAATGGACCAATGTTTTTAGCTCATCTCCTGATTTGCTAGCTAGTTGCACAACCTTCTATCATGGATATCCAGCAGCAAGCTGCAATTAACAAGAAAACATATACAATATTACTATGTTACCAACAAAACTATATTTTAATTCTGATGATTTTAAGTGTAATACTGATGATTTTAAGTGTAATTCCTATGATTTTAAGTGTAGTATTTTGAAAGTAAGAAGAGATTGACTATTGTAAATCATATATTACATAGCTTACCTCTGGTAAGGTAATTCTCTTGATTAAAGTCTTTCATTTGTGGTGAACAAAAAGGGGAAAAAAGGTACAAACCACGGGATACATACGAACCTAAATTGTCCCTATATTTTTTGTTATTAACCATTGAAGTAGATAATTTATAAAAGATGGCAGTGGCTAAGCATAAAATCTTTCTATAGCAGTCTCTGAAATATGTTTCTCCTTCATCCGTTGTACCTATTGTTATCACTGAGAGTCACCCTCAGATTGTGGGAGGATAAGCCCAGTACCCATCAAAGTTTTCGGTGGATGTTGGTTTTATATGAGTGGAGGTCAATGGACAAAACTCAAATTATGAATGATGTTCAACATAGAACTGGACAAGAAATGCACAGGGAAGTGAGGGCCACATTAACTTCATTCAGTGAATTGAGTTTAATTATGAGCAAATGGAAGACTTAGTGAGAAAGGTGAACAAGACTACTATGGGCATTAGGCTTTCAAGCAGCTTGGAGAAGAAAAAATCAAACTCAAGATCACTCTTAAGCTCAAGATTCAAAAATTGAAATATGTCCAAACAACACAGTCACAACAGCACAATGATCAAGCCTACATCACAATGCATCTACAACAACTCGACTAGATCCTCCATGCTCAAGCCATTCAGTGTAAAAGGGAAAAATATAACAAGGGAGCTGACTAAAACTGGTCACAATACCACTGTAATCAAACCTACATTACAACATCATAACAACCCTCGATTGGATCCTCCATGCCCGATTTTTTTAGCATAGTTTTTACAAAGAGATGAAAAGAAGTTGACATCTATTAACATGAAAGTCTCAAATTTGATACATAACTAGAGAACAGATCTGGCATCAAAACATTAGAAAAAATAGGGAGATTTGCTCAACCAGTTGACGACCATATCAAAATATCAAAACTAACTCTTTATACTCAGAACTATCCACAATCACCAGGGGTGTGATCTGGCCACTGCATTCAAGGCTTGTCGTCTGCATCTTCCTCTATTAGACTGCACATGCATTCTTCTATCAGATGCGAGATCTGATCAGTATAGGATTTGCAGGAAAATCCTTCCACAGGGGAACTTTAGGCTGACAGTCTGCCTCCATGGTTAGTTCTTCCATGATTTCTATTTATGGGGTGAGACGAGGTTTCAACCACCACCCCTTCTCCATTAACTACCTTCATTGGGATCAGGACAAGGCTTAACACCTAGGGATATTCCATGCGCTGCTAGTGGCTCTTCGAGTCAACCCAGTGCCTTGAAACCATGATAATCTCACTCTGTGACTAACATGACCATTTTTCAGCCTTTTATGCAAATCTCGTGAAATTTGAACCCTCACCTTTGTGCTGCTAAAGCTCTCAGTACCAACTTCTCCTTTACTGCATTTTTCCTGCATGTGACCTCGGGCCATGACCCGACAATCATCTCTAAAGGTGCTTCGAGACTTTTCCTTTTGGAAGTATTCACATCACTTGTCTCAAGATGTCCGGATACCTAAAATGGAGAACTCGCTTATCAGACCGATGGTCAGATCTTCTTCACAACTGGCGGCTTTGATTGTTTCTTCAGGACTCTTAATCGTCCATATCCATGCGATGGATGTCAACCTTTCCTTCAGGACCCACCTTCCAAATGACCTCGGGTTGTGATCCTGGGCCCACTCTCTGAGTGCTTTGTGAAGTCACGTTGTGAGAAACATGTGCATTGATCCCAGTGAACCTCTGATTTGTGAAATTCCAAATCCATTGATCTATTGCCACATGCCCTTTTGGATCAGACGGTCCATATTTACTTCTCACTTCGCGCTTTGGGACCCCAGGACTTCGGTACTTCGGCACTTCTTATTTCAAAACTCTTGAAGCTCATTTCTGAAAACCTTTGGATCGGCTGCCACATGTCCCCTAAGATCGGACGACTCCCTCTTATTTTGGGCTTCGGGACTTCAGACCTTTAATGAACAACTTTAACAATATTTTTAAATTATGATTCCCGCGATAAATTTCCACCATTGATCTCTCCCAATGAGATATACGGACCAGATTTAATCTTTGATCAACCTTGATTTTCCTGATTGGATCTCCGCCGTTGAAAGATGAACTCGCCTGTTTGCTTGATTCGAGTTTGGAATGGGTCGCTCTGAGTGTTGCACCTTGTGACAATGAAGACTTAGATGATTGACTGTGGGCTTGGGAATATAGAAGGATCGATGACAGAGGCAAAGGAGATGAGTGCTCAAACAGAAAGGGGAAAACAAAAAACAACTTTTCCGGCTAAAGGGGAAAATTTTAAAGACATGGCCTGCAAAAGAGAGAAAAACAGGGAAAGGACATAGACTTGGGTATATAGACATGCACCTATGGCCATTGACAACCTTATGTGATAACATTTGGCTCCACAGGGGATGGCATGCTCCCTACGAGTTACCAAGAGCACGCAGTTCCATTGCCTTAGCTTTGGGTTATGGAGTCTCTTATTGAAAACGAAAAGATAAAAATCAAAACAAAATAGGAGTGGTATTTACAGTGGTTGAACATTGGTCACGGTCTAAACAAAATATTTCTTAAAAAAATGCCCATTGACCGAGCCACCTAAAACCTCAGAATCCTCCAAATTTTGCAACTTATAAGTGTTATTTGGAAATATCCCAAAAATTTTGAAGGGACCAATCCACAAGTCTTCAAATTTTCCATGTTTTCCTTTGTCTTGTTTGGGGGCATCCCACTTGAGCACTAGATCCCCCAGCTGGAGATATTCCTTGATTGCGCTTTTGTCAAAGGCTCGTTTTTTTTTTGATGGTCCTGTGTTTTATCAAGCAACTACTCCCTGGTCTATTGCACTTCTACCAGCTGCAATATCCTCCTGATCATGTCATCAGGTTCTCCTTGGTAGTCCTAGAAGAACTTTGCCACAGGAAAAGAAAGTTGAGCAGGAAAGATTGACTCAATGCCATACACCAACTGGAAAGGAGAAATTCCCAGTGATATTTTTTTGGTAACTCTGTCAACCCATAATGCAAACTTCAGCTTTGAATCCTAGGCTTTCTTGTTGTCTTCTAACGGCTTCTTGATGATATTTATGAGGCTCTTTTTAGAAGACTCTACTAAGCCAGTTCCCTGAGGGTAGTAGGGAGTTGAATGGACTAGTGTAATCCCATACTACTCGTAGAAATTGAGTAATGGCTCAACCCTAAAAGAGGCAGCATTGTTTGTAACGATCCTGCTTGAACATCCAAATCTGGACATGATGTCTTCAAGGAAATTTATGATTACCTTGTGGGAGGCGATCCTTGTGGGGATGGCTTCTATCCATTTGGTAAAATAATCAATGGCATTCAAAATCCACTTGTTCTAGCACTTGAGGCTGGGTTTATTTCTTCAATAAGTCAAGACCCCATTGCTTAAAAGGTCCAGAAACTACTACAGGATTCAATGGCACAAATTTGAGATGTTATTTTCCATCAAAGTTTTGACACTTGGTGCAGGCTCTGATCTTTGCGCAAACATCAGTGAAAAGGTTGGGCCATAAGTACCCATCTCTGAGGATCTTGTAAGTTGTGGTCCTCCAAAAATGATGTCCCCCACATGAGTTGTCATGAAAATCAATCATATTTTTTTGGGCTTCTTTTGGGTCTAGACACCTTAATAGAACTCCCAGAGGATCCTTCCAGTACAAAATTTGATCAATGATACAATACTTGATTTCTTTGAGTTTCATAGCTCTCACCTTGTTTTGTCCAAACCATCAAGAGGCCTCAACTTGTGCAGGAAGTATATGATGTCTTTATACCAGGTGCATTCTGCTAAGTCGGGGCTGATATGAGAGTCTTCACCAGCAATCTCAGCTTGTTGACTTTCTGAGTCTTCATTCATGAGATCAACTCCCAATGCCTTTCAATTTGATTCAGCCAATAACCTGGCTAAACCTTGGCCTTTGACCAATTTGGTGGGTTTGATTTCCAGGCCAAACTCTAAAATTTTTGCAATCCACTTGCTCCTTTTCCCATCTATTAGGCTAGATCATGATCCCCTTTAATGAGGCCAAAGGGACATATGCAATGATCTTTGAGTGCAAAATATAGATTCTGAAATCCTTGAGGGATTTCACCAAAGCATAAGCATGTTTCTCCATGATATCATGTCTCGTTTTTGCATCCCTCGGTGCTCTAATGAAAAAGGAAATGGGCTTCTCTAACCCCTCTACATTTCTTTGTAACAAAACAACAACTAATGTGTCAGATGAAGAGAAATAAAATATCAGAAATTCCTTGGAATACTTTGGGCTGATGAGCACAGGTGCTTCAGTCAGCACCCTCTTAATTTGGTTGAAAGAATCTATGGACTCAACAGTCCATTTCACTTCATTCCCTTTTTTGAGCATGGTTGTAATGTATTTAACCAATTCAGCAAAATTAGAAATGAACCTCCTTAGAAAGTTGATTTTACCCAAGAAAGACGGAACCTCCTTCCTGGATCTGGGAAACGATAGGGATTGGATGGCCTCCACTCTACTCGAATCAATCTTCACCCCTTCCGTCGACACAATATGCCCCAACAATTTTTGATCCAGGGGATCAAATTTTGCTCAAAATTCAAAGTACTCAGAATCGCTTCAAATTGAACGGGTGCGTAGGCCTCGTCGTCACGAACCCAACGCAACTCATTTGGGTTCAAACGAATGTCAGATGAGAGAGATATTGCGTTATGTTCAAATCGTCAAACAAACAAAAAAAATGTGTTGATTGTACAGTCCATAAGGATGCTAACGTGGCAGGGGTCGTACGACATGTGGTAGGGTCGTGCGACACATGGCAGGTGTTGGTTGGCAGTTGGACGGTGAATCATTTCTTGACATGTGGCATTGGTGGCGAATGGATTGGTGACACGTGGCCCAAACAAGGGCCGCCACGTGTCACCTTGGCTATGGTTTAAAATTTGTGTAGTCAGCAGGACTCGACCCCGCAACCTCCAAGTAGGGGAAGAGCCTTGGGAAGGGCTGCCCAACCGGCATGCCCACCCTTGATTCTTAACATATATATGGTTTAAAATTTATTTAAATTGAATTATGTTGTGATTTGGGGCACGGTTCGGGTCGGGGCTTAGCCCCGACCCCCGGTCACATATAGCCACCATATAACCATTGTCACGCACATTTTTCAAATAAAAATGGAACCCACACACTTGACACTTGGTGTGTTTCTACAAGTTTAAACATTGGCCCTTTTTTATGTGCGGGTCCGGTCACATGGTGACCCATATGTCCACGGGTTTGGCGGTTAGGGGCTAGGCGTGCCCTAACTGTCCTACAGTTCGCACCATTTTGCGGTTGCACCCGATGCTAGGTTTTAACACAAATATGAGTGTAGGGGATAGGTTGAGGACATAGAGGTGCATTTTGGTGATCCATAGATAGCAAGTTTGAAGGAGAACTTCCAGGAAGCCTATCTTCTTCAATTTTTTGGCCAAACCAAGTGTCGAAAAAGCCCAGCTAGGGGTTTTTGGACGTTCTGAAGCCATTGGAGCCATCTATTTGGAATTTTGAGCATTGTAAAGCACATATTTTAGCACTTTGGTCAAATAATACAAAAGATCCATTGGAAGCTGGACAAGGAGACGTAGCCCAAGAGAGGGGTGAACTCCTTTATCATTTGTTGTGTTATGTGTTTTATGTTCACTGTTCACTATTATTTGTTGCTTATTATATGCATCTTGAATGTGTAATTTCTATAAAAAGTTGTGTTTGCAAATTGATCCTTTTGCATAAGAACACTTGAATTAAAACTAGCAAATATTTTCAAGAATACAAGCCTTTATCATTTTCAGATCAAGTTGGTATCAGAGCTTAGGTTTTTGAAGGCTTGATTATTTGCAAGTGTTTTGTTTTCTGATGCTCACAAGGTTGAAACTCACAAGAGGAGAAGGTCAACTTGTAGAGCCAAGTTCTCATCCTTCAAGAAGAAAGATTATATCATCACCTCAAGCTTCAAGGAGGCATTCACCAAGTATGGCTCATGAAGAGAGTCATGAACATATTCCTACAGAAGATGAAGATATCAGAAAGGATTTCATGGAAATGAGAGAAATGATGAAAGTCTTGATGGAAGAAAGGAATACCAAGTTGCAAGGTGAAGGCTCCAACCCTTCAAAGCACAAGGGAGACAGTGGTGATAAAACTCTAAATAGAAATGGAGGGAATGGTGCTTCTCCACCACCCTCACCTCCATCTTCTTCTTCTTCTACCAGTTCAAGACCTCTTCCAAATTCTCCAAGGGGACATGGTAAAACTCCTCCACAAATTCCTTTGTTACAACTTGATATTAAATTTGAATTGCCAATGTACAATGGAGAGGTAAATGTTGAGAAATTAGATAATTGGATTTGTCAGATTAAGGTGTATTGTAGGATACAAAAAATTCAAGATGATGAAACTAAGATTCAACTTGCTTCTTTAAGATTGGATAGTGTAGCACTCATTTGGTGGGAAGCCAAGACTCAAGAGGACATGAAGAAACATGGTAAAATTTTAACCTCT
>ML808057.1:255567-266447 GCA_009831015.1 Picea engelmannii
GGGTTTTCCACCCACTCCTTCGCATTCTAACCCCCCTTACCAGAAATATCGCTAACATTTGGCTCCATGGGGGATAGAGTCGTCCCTGTGATGCTCTAAGAACACTTTTGCATATTCAGTGCCTTGTTGTTGGGCTATGGAGTCATTTATTAAGCTGAAAACAAAAACAATATTTACAAAAACAAAAGAGCCGACTGCAGCTCACAAAAAACATTTTTTCAAGAAATGCCCATTTACTGGGCCACTAAAAACTTCTTTACCTTCCAGATCCTGCAACCTGTAAGTGTTGTTTGAAAATACTTCAAGGATATTGAAAGGCCCAAACCAGAGGGCATCAAACTTATTGTGCTTGCCCCTGTCCTGCCTGGGTGCATCCCATTTGAGCACCAGATCACCCTGCTCGAATTCTTTCTTTTTGCTCTTCCTGTCAAAAGCCTGCTTGATCTTCTGTTGATGATCGTAGGCCCTGTTCATGACCTGCTCTCTAATCTGCTACACTTCCACCATCTGATGAATCCTTCTGACCATATTGTCAGGCTCTCCTTCAAGGTCTTGGAGGAATTTTGCCACAGATAAGGCGAGCTGAGTAGGGAAAACGGCCTATGTTCCGTAAACCAATTGGAAAGGTGAGATGCCTAGGGACTTCTTGGTTGTCACCCGATCAGCCCATAGAGCAAATTTGAGCTTTGAATCCCAGGCTCTTTTATTGTCTTCCACTAATTTCTTAACGAGCTTGATCAGGCTTTTATTGGAAGACTCTGCCAGTCCATTTCCCTGAGGATAATAGGGAGTAGAGTGAATTAGTGAAATCTCAAACTGTTCACAGAACTTGACCAGAGGCTCAGACCTGAAAGGGGGGGCGTTGTTAGTGACAATTTTGCTAGGACAGCCAAATCTGGCTATGATATCCTCCAGGAGGCTGATAATTACTTTGTGGGAAGTGCTCCTGGTGGGGACAGCTTCCATCCATTTGGTGAAATAGTCTGTCACAGTCAGGATCCATTTGTGTTGGCCACTTGAGGGAGGATGAATTTCTCCAATGAAGTCCAGTCCCCACTGCTGAAAGGGTGTTGAAAATACTACAGGCTTTAATGGCAGAGATTTGAGTTGCTTCTTTCCTGAGAACTTCTGGCATTTGATGCAAGCTCTGATTTCTCTGTAGACATCAAGGAATAAAGTGGGCTAGTAATACCCAGCTCGGAGGATCTTATGGGTTGTGGTCTTCCAGAAATGATGACCCCCACAAAGGCCACTGTGGAAATCAAATGTAACCTGATGGGCTTCTTGTGGGTCCAAGCACCTTAAAAATACCCCTAAAGGGTCTTTCCAGTACAAGGTTTGGTCGATGAGGCAATATCTTACCGCCTTGAGCTTTAAAGCTCTCGCCTTGCTCTTTTCCATTCCATCGGGAGGCCTCAATTCTAGCAGAAAATACAAGATATCCTTGTACCAGGCGCATGCTGCTAGTGATAAGGCACTCTGGAAATGCTCGTTGGATGACTCAGCTTGCTCGTTGATGAAGTTAATTCCCAAGGCTTTGCAATTGGATTCAGCCAGCAACTTGGCTAAACCCTGCCCCTTTATCAATTTGGTGGGCTTAACCTCCAGATCAAATTCCAGGATCTTGGAAATCCATTTACCTCTTCTCTCGTCTATGTCAGGCTGTACGAGGATGTCCTTCACAGAGGTAGAAGGAATGTACATGGTGATCTTTGAGTGCAAGACATAGACTTTGAAAGCTTTGAGAGCTTTCACCAGGGCATAAGCCTGCTTCTCCATGATCTTGTATCGGAGTTCTGCATCTCTCAATGCCTTGCTAAAGAAGGCAATAGGTTGCTCTCGCCCTTGCTCATTTTTTTGCAACAAGACTACTGCTACTGTATCACAAGAAGCAAAAGAAAAAATCAGGAAATCTTTAGAATAATCAGGACTGATTAGCACAGGTGCCTCAGTCAACGCTCTCTTTATTTTGACAAAAGATTCCCTGGGTTCAGTAGTCCATTTCACTTCATTTCCCTTCCTGAGCATGGTTATGATGTGTTTCACCAACTCAGCAAAATTTGAGACAAATCTCCTCAGAAAATTTATCTTCCCCAAAAAGGCCTGAACTTCCTTCTTAGATCTGGGAAGTGACAGGGTCTGAAGTGCTTCTACCCTACTAGGGTCAATCCTTACTCCCTCTGCTGATACTATATGGCCTAATACCTTCCCTTCCTTCATATCGAACAAATATTTCTTGGGGTTTAAAGATAGGCCAAACCTTCGACACTTCAGGAAAACCCTCTTCAAGTGGCAGTAGTGCTCCTTGTCTGTCCTGGAGAAGACTATGATGTCATCTAGATAGATTACCACGAACTGGTCTTTCTCCCTGATGAAGGCTATGTCCATGGCTCATTGAAATGTTGCTCCTGCATTCATCAGTCCGAAAGGCATTTTGGCATACATGAATGTGCCCCAAGGAGTGGTGAAGGTCGTTTTTTCCCTGTCCTCAGGCATGACTGATATCTGATTGTAACCAGAGAAGCCATCAATCATGGATATTCTAGATGCACCAGTGACCTTCTGCAATATGTGCTCCATGTTGGGAAAGGGATAATTGTCTTTCCTTGAGCTCCTGTTCAGGTTCCTGAAATCAACACAGAGTCTGATTTCGCCACTTTTCTTCCTTATCGGGACCAAATTGGCCACCCAATCGGAATATCTCAAGGGGACAATGATTTGGGCATCTAGCAGCTTCTTCACTTCTTTCTCCATGACAGGTAGCAACATGGGATTTATCTACCTTAGCTTCTGTTTGAATGGCTTAGCCTCTTCTTTTAGTGGGATCTTGTGCTCAATGACAGATGTGTCATACGTCTTGAGGTCTTCGTAGGTCCATGCAAACACATCAGAAAACTCTCTCAGCAACTCGGTATATTCAACCCTCTGCTCCTTGGTCAAACTCCTTGAAAGCTTGACAAACTTAGGCTCCTCTGGTGTGTCAATGTTGCACTCAGTTGTGTCAGCATCATCACCTAAAACTCTACCCTTTACTTCCACGTCATTCCCATCGAACAATCTCTCTAATGGGACTAGTCCCCTCGGAATGTGATTGCTAGGCAGCTAAATAATGTCATGCTTTTCTATTCTACTCAGCAGCTCACCCCCATCAAACCCTTCCTCAGAGACGGAGTCTTGGTCGATATGCATCTCTAAAAATTCTTCAATAGTTTCCAAGAACTTTTTGATCTCGAGATCATCCTCAAACATCTTCCAATGTTTGACGTTATCGGGTATGGAGGACCTGTATTTTACTTCTACATCATACCTTAGTTTGGGTGGCAAGGGTACATTGAAATTGCTTGCTGATGTAGCCAAGGAATCTGCCACTGTGTTCTCCTCTCTTGGGATGAAGGAAATGTTAAACGCTGAGAAGAAACTGTCAATTAGGTCCCATACCTCATTTCTGTAACTCCTGAGTCGAGGATGCTTGGCCTGATAAGCACTTCTGATCTGCTGGACTACCAACTCAGCATCTCCGAACACTGCTACCTCCTGAATTCCCATTTCCCTTGCGGCTCTTAATCCTAGGATAAGAGCTTCATACTCTGCCACATTGTTAGTGGTTTCGAATTCTAATTTGTATGACAGAGATGTAGTTTCCTGAGCAGGTGACACAAAAACCACCCCAGCTCCAGCACCTTCTCGGGAACAGGCTCCATCAAAAAACATTTTCCAGATTGGGGCGATGGAGGGAGGAAGTTCAAGGGAAGCAGTGGGCTGCTTTCTGAGTTTCAGAGGAGGCTCGAGGGCATGGGTGAGTTGTAGTAAACTGGAGCCTAAATCAGTGTCCAAGGCAAAGATGGGATGATTGGTAGGGTTGGCTTCATCACTGATTATGTAGGCCAGTTGGGCTTCCCTGTATAGTCTTCTATGCTCTCCTCCGAACACTGGGATAGTAGCATATGTGAGGTCCATCTGCAAGGTTCCCCCCAGTCTTTTTATCCAAGATCTTGATAACAACATACCGAACTTGGGGGGAACATCGGCCACTACAATATCCACGACCACACTTTTCATGGGCAGTTGAAACAAGGTCACAACCAGGTCTTTAATAACTCCAAGACACTGAACTCTCCTGGAGTCAAAAGAATAGAGGTCATGATAGGCTCAGGTGACTTCTAACCCCAATTCTTCCATGATGGTTTTGGGCATGAGGTTGTGAGAAGCCCCCGAATCCATCAAGCAGTTGTGCAGCACTTTATCATGTATGTTCAGGGATGTGTAGAAGGGAGGGGATGAATCATCTCTATCTTCTACCATGGGACCTAGGACAACCGTTGGCTTTTCGTCTTGGAGGTTTATGGATTCTGTGGGAAGGCATGAGGCTTCAAACTGTAATAGCTCAGAGAAGAATTTTTTAAATTCTCCATGTTTGATTAGCTCGGTAGGGGGCACAGGGATTCTGATCTTTTGAATTTCATGCTCGAAATTAAAAGAAGATGTAGTCTTTGGAATTTCTCTTATTTCAGGAACATGATTGTGGACAGTGGGAGAGAGGGGTTGAGCCTTCTTACCTCTGTGACTGTCTGCTACTTCATTAGCAGGTTTCTCTATTCTAGTGGACTGCTCAGGAATATCAGGTGTTGCTATCTTTTTGTCGAACCTCAGGTTATACCTGCCTCGGCCGCTACTAACCTTGTCTCCTTTGCTCAATTCATTTAGCTGACTGTTCATGAGAGACTCCTCGTATGCTGATTGAGTCAGATGAGGAAAAGGGGGAGTCTCTCCAAAGCAATGGATCTTAGGTTCAAGATCGTCTGTTTCCCCTTCTTCATCTTCGGCCACAAAATTGTTCTATAAGGGGGCCTGAATTCTTTGGTCTTCTCTGTCCCTTCCCCTTTCTCTGTGCATAGTCGGGGGAGCGATATTGTTTGGCCTCCTGAAACCCCCTTTGATTTCGGTGTTCTGAGGGCCCTTGTTCATTTGCTTCATTTCCACCTTCAGTCTCTCCATCTCTTCAGACAGAAACTTCATCATCTGGGTCAGTTCATCCACTTGAGTGTGGGGCAACGATGAGCCAAAAGTTGAGGCTTCGGACTTTCCCTTTCTTCTATCTGTGTCTACCTTGTTCCTCAGTCTGTTAGCTGCTAATATGTTGTATTCCACTTCTATGGCCGCATATTGCATTTGAGATAAGGAGGTGGCTCTTCTTTCTCTCAATAAAAGGCAGAAATCAGGGTCAAAGGCACCAGCATACGAAATTTGGGTAGAGGCTTCTGAGGGCTTTATCTCTGCAGGAATCTTAATATACATCTTATTGAATATTTTGGAGAAGTCAGAGACAAACTCTCCTTCCATTTTCTTCAAAGCCCCAAACTCTGTCATGTAATACATGAAATCCTTCCTATCTCCCCATTGCCTTAGGAAAACACTATCCAGGGCTTCAATTCCAACAATAGATCCAGGGGTCAATCCTCTAAACCATTTCCTCACTTCGCCATCCAGGCTCTGGATGAAGACTCTCATCATACATCTTCATTTTCAATGTTTAGGTTGTATGCATAACTGTAGAAAGCATCCAGATGCTCCTCTGCAGTTATGTCCCCTTCTCCAGTGAACTTGGCATGTATTTCAAGTAGTCTCCAGCAGGGAGAGGGTTCATGGGATGGGATAGGATTAAGGGAGAATATCTGTGGAAAAGAGATTCTTGAAGGAGACAACGGAGAAAACAGAGAGAGAGCTAAGGGACTTGAATGTGCAGATGCTTCTCTCTGTGCAGTAGTAGCAATAAAAGGAGGGGTGGTGAAACCTTCTGAGGCCTGAGGTCTGTACTGAGGCACAACTTCCAGGGAGGGGGGAGTGACAAGGATCTCTCTTTCTGATGCCAGACCAAAAGGAGCAAACTCAGCAGGAACACTCTCGAAATTCAGAAAACGGGAAACCTCGGAGAAAGGATGACTAGGAAGTTGAGAATAAGAAAATGGAGTTTTTATAGAAGGAGGTGGGGAAATACCTGATTCAGTGGCGAAGATTTCTCCTTGAGATGGCTTCCCTTTTCTGATAATCACCTTCGGATTTTCTTCAGGCATGGCCAGAGGCAGCTGTGGATGGGACCGCGTGTGTCTACCGCTGGAAGCCACAACTAATCCAACGGGTTCTCCGCAGTGGAGTCGTCACAATGGAGTCGCCAGGTGCACAGTAGCAATCTTGATAATTCTGATATCTAATGCACCTTCAGAATTAGTTAATCGTTTTCGTTCAATCCCGGGGAAAATATTCAACTTCGTCCCTGGCAACGACGCCAGAAATGTTAGCGTCGAAAGTCACTCCTGGATTGCTTGCAGGAGCAGAGCCCGAAACCCATCAGTTTTATGTCACGATAGTTTTAATGGATGATCAGATGGATAGAGACTCGGGGAGATATCACTCTAACTCAGGGACTAGGTCTCGCATGTAAGGGACAAAGGAGGTCTTGATCTAACTTCAGCCAGTGGGTTGATTAAAATATGATCAAGTGGAAGACTTGATAAGAAAGGTGAACAAACAACTTCGGGCAATAGGATTTCAGTGGTTTGCAGAGGAAAGACTCTGAATACAAGATCCTCTTAGGTTTAGGGTCTCAAGAAGCTGAAAGGGGACTTGACTGTATCCTCCAATTCCAAGTCACTCAACGCTGGGAAAATCACAAGAACTGATTAGAAGCAACGTAACTGCTACAGTGATCCAATCCAACATCATCCTATAACAGCTTCAACTCGACTGGACCCTCCAATTCCGAGCTGTTCTAACACAGTATAACAAAGACGTAAAAGAAACTGGCATTCATAAGGCAAGAAGTCTCAAAAGTCCATACATAACCAGAGTATCAGTGCTTCATTAAAGCTTTACAACCGGGAGCTCTGCTCAACCATCGATAGATGCAAAAATGGTGGAAACACCTACATATACTCAAAACAACAACAACAACAAAATCGAGACGTTGCATTAAACACATTGCGTCTGCATGGCTTCTGACAATCTGCAGCTGCCATCTCTAAATGATCGTGCAACTTATGGCAGACGCAATCGAACTCTTGACAGTTCTGAGGGCGAATCGACGTGCCTTTAATTCGTCGCCAGACCTTCCCATTATGGCAGAGGTGATGTCTAACCACCACCAACTACTTCAATAATTGCTTCATTGGGATTGAGGATGGCCCGGCCAACTCGGCACTTCTGCGACGTGGAAGACCCTTTGCACTACCACTTGGATCAACTGAACGGCCTAATGAATAGGCGTGGAAGCCAACGCGAAGGATGGGGCGCATAACGGGAGTGGTGGCACCAAAACTATGAGGGTGTGATAAGAAGTGACGAGGTATGAGAGGGGCGACAGGGGAAGAAACATGGCGGAAGGTAATAAGCGGAGGGGGCAGGCGATGAGATATAATGGGCACGCTTTTAGTGGGAGGCTAATGTGGAAAGGAGCGGGACACATGGCAGGCGGTGAGTGGATGATGAGATGGGAAAGGGACCACACGGACCAGAAGAGGGGAGATGGACAGATGCCGGAGGATGAGGAAGGGACTAAAAGGAGCGAATCTCATCGCACGGTTAGGTGGAGAGCAGATGGCAAGATGACACGACAAGAAAGGGGGGCCCACGTTGATTTAAACGAAGAAAGACAAATGGTGTCTGGATTGCCTGTGCGCCGTTGATCCGGGCGCTCAAATCGCAGTCGTCGGAGAGATGTGTCCCCGATTCCGGACCCCCCCCCTCCGCTTAAAAGTAAAAAGGCGGGGGGGGTCTGGAATCACCCTGCGCACCATTGATTCGGGTGCTTCGATCATGACCATTGAAGAGGTGCACCCCCAATTCCGGACCCCCCCCCTCCGCTTAAAGGTAGAAAGGCGGGGGGGCTCCGGAATCCCATGTGCGTCGTTGATCCGGGCGCGCGAATCTCTATTGTCCAAAATTGTTGATCGCTTAATCACAAGCACACTTACACCCCAAGCTTATAGTAAATGGGTTTTCCACCCACTCCTTCGCATTCTAACCCCCCTTACCAGAAATATCGCTAACAGCTGGTCAATATGACATTGATAGGGTAGAAAAGTTCATTGAACAAATTCAGTCGATACATCAAATGGCACAAGAGCGGTTGGAAAAGAGTCAAGCCAAGTACAAGACAAGACATGACAAGCATCGTGTTGATTCCAAGTTGGAGATGAATTTTGGCTTTACATTAGTAAGGAGAGGCTTAAAGGAGAAGGTAAAAAATTGAAACCAATTCGATATGGTCCTTTCAAGATTCTTGACAAGATTGGTAACAATGCCTTCCGTTTAGATTTGCCTCCTTATATGCAAATGTATACAGTTATTAATGTCGAGAATTTGAAATTGTATGAGCCTCCTTTGATTGATGATCAAGGAGAACATGTTCAGATTCCTTCTATAGATGATTTCTCCCCAAAATATCTTACAGAACTACATGAAGACACAATCCTTGACAGGAGAATGAGAACTTCAAAACGAGGAAATGTGGAATATCTTCGAATTGGTCTTAAAGGAACAAATCCAAGCAAAGCCAAGTGGATTGAGGTTGGAAAGGTGAGGGAACTGTACCCTCATCTTCAGATAGACTGAAAATAGTCTTTATGAGGTCCAAAAGCTTTCCAATGGGGAGGTGTGATCTAGGGAATCAAATTTTTCTCAAAATTCAAAGTGCTTGTAATTTCTTCAAATCGAACGGGTGCATAGGCCTCGTCGTCATGAATGCAACGCAACTTGTTTGGGTTCAAATGGGCGTCGGATGAGAGAGATATCGCATTCTGTTCAAATTGTCAAACAGACAAAAAAAATGTGTTGACTGTACAGTCCGTACAGTCTGTACAGTCCATACAAATGCTGACGTGGCAGGGGTCGTATGACATGTGGCAAGGCCATGCGACATGTGGAAGGTGTTGGTTGGCAGTTGGATGATGAATCGTTTCTTGACATGTGGCATTAGTGGCGAATGGATTGGCGACACGTGGCCCAAACAAGGGCCGCCATGTGTCACCTTGGCTATGGTTTAAAATTTGTGTAGTCGGCAGGACTCAACCCCGCAACCTCTGGGCCGGGGAAGAGCCTTGGGAAAGGTCGCCCAACTGGCGCGCCCACCGTTTATTCTTAACATATATATGGTTTAAAATTTATTTAAATTGAATTATGTTGTGATTTGGGGTGCGGTCCAGGCTGGGGCTTAGCCCCGGCCCCTGGTCACATATAGCCACCATATAACCATTGTTGCACGCTTTTTTCAAATGAAAATGGAGCCCGCGCGCTTGAAACTTGACGTGTTTCTACAAGTTTAAACCTTCGCCCTTTTTTATGTGCGGGTGTGGTCACATGGTGACCCATATGTCCACAGGTTTGGCGGTTAGGGGCTAGGCGTGCCCTAACCGTCCTACAGTTCGCACCGTTTTGCGGTTGCACCCAGTGCTAGGTTTTAACACAAATATGAGCGTAGGGGCTAGGTTGAGGATGCAAAGGTGCATTTTGGCGATCCATAGATAGCAAGTTTGAAGGGAAACTTCCAGGAAGCCTATCTTCTTCAATTTTTTGGCCAAACCAGGTGCCGAAAAAGCCCAGCTAGGGGTTTTTGGACGTTTTGAATCCATTGGAGCCATCTATTTGGCATTTTGAGCATTGTAAAGCACATATTTTATCACTTTGAGCAAATAATACAAAAGATCCATTGGAAGCTGGACCAGGAGATGTAGCCCAAGAGAGGGGTGAACTCCTTTATTATTTGTTGTGTTATGTGTTTTTTGTTCACTGTTATTTGCTGCTTATTATATGCATCTTGAATGTGTAATTTCTATAAAACGTTGTGTTTGCAAATTGATCCTTTTTCATAAGAACACTTGAATTAAAACTTGCAAATATTTTCAAGAATACAAGCCTTTATCATTTTCAGATCAATTTTCCCTCTGGCATGGAAAATAAAGACTTCTTGGGATTTAGGGAGAGATCAAACCTTTTGCACTTCAGGAAAAACATCCTCATATGATAACAATGTTCTCCATCAATTCTGGAGAATATTGTGATATCATCTAGATAGATGACCACAAATATTTCCTTTTCCCCAATGAAGACGATGTCCATAGCTCGTTGGAAGGTCGCTCCCGCATTCATCAACCCGAAGGGCATTTTAGCATACATGAATGTGCCCCAAGGAGTTTTGAAATTTTTCTTCTCTCTATATTCAGGCAAGACATATATCTGATTGTAACCAGAGAAACCATCAACCATAGACATCCTGGCTGACCCAGTCACTCTCTGCAAAATGTGCTCCATTTTCGGTAAGGGATAGTTATCCTTTTTGGAACTCCTGTTCAAATTTTTGAAATCAACAAATAACCTGATTTCCCCATTTTTCTTCCTGACAAACACCAAATTATCCACCCACTCTGAAAATCTCAAAGGGATGATGATATGTGCATCCAGCAGCTTCTTGACCTCTTTTTCCATAATCAGCAGCAGCATGGGATTTATTTGTCTGAGATTTTGCTTGAAAGGTTTGGCATATTCTTTCAAAGGGATTGTGTGTTCAATGATGCTGGTGTCATATGTTCTCAAATCCATGTATGTCCAAGAGAATACATCAGCGAACTCCTTCAAGAGTCTAACATACTCACCCCTATGTTCCTTTGATAAGTTGTTAGACAATCTGACCCATTTGGGATCCTCCTCCATTCATAGATTGCATTCAGTCACATCAGCCTCTTCAATTGATCCTTCAACCTTTATAGCAACATCATTTCTTTCAAACAATCTCTCCAAAGGGACAAACCCATTTGGAATATGGTTTCTAGGCAAATGAACAATATGATGGTTAGCAATCTTATTCATAAATACATCAACATGAGGGCTTT
>ML808057.1:269560-279858 GCA_009831015.1 Picea engelmannii
CTCATTTAGTTGGCTATCCACAAGAGACTCCTCATATGCATATTGGGTCAGATGAGGAAATGGGGAAGTGTCTCCAAGACAATGGATTTCAAGTTCAACATCTTCTTCCTCTCCTTCCTCGTCAGTAACAAGATTCTTTTGGAGAGAAGCTTGAATTCTTTGATCATCTTTGTCCATGTTTCTTTTCTCTCTTTGGATGATCTGAGGAGCATTGTTTGATCTTTTGAAACTACCCCTATTATCAGCATTTTGGGGATTCCTATAGCTCAGATTTCCTTCCAATTCTAACCTTTCCATTCTAGTAGAAAGTGATTTTAGTAGCTTGGTTACTTCATCCATTTGAGGGGGGGGCAGCAGAGGAACTAGAAGTTGAAGCTTTAGACCTACCTTTTCTTTTGTCTCTATCAGCCTTACTCCTAAGCTTGTCAACTGCCAACATATTGGATTCTACTTCAAGGGATGCATCTTGCTTATGAGCTAAGGAGGTAGCTCTTCTTTCTCTTAACAGGAGGCAAAACTTAGGATCAAAAGAACTAGCATAAGTCGTCTTGGAAGAGGTTTCTGTAGGTTTAATTTCAATAGGAATATTTTTATACATCTTATTAAATCTCTTCGAGAAGTCTGAAATAGATCCTCCCTCTTCTCTCTTAAGTGCCCCAAATTCTATAATATAATAAAGGAAATATTTTGTATTCCCCCAATGTCTTAAGAATGAATCATCCAAAGCATTAATCTCATTAATAGATCTAGGAAGAAAGTCCTTAAACCAATCCCTGGCATCACCATCAAGGCTTTGTACAAAAACTGTCATCCACACATATTCATTTTCGATGCCCTGAATCTCTGCAAATCTATAAAAGCATGAAAGGTTCTCTTCTGTAGTCATGTCTCCCTCCCCTGTGAACTGGGGCATGTACTTGAGGTAGTATGTGGTTGGGATAGCATTCATAGGCTAAGGTAAAATCATAGGGGCGTATCTAGCATCCAGTATCTCGGCCATCCTGTTCCTAGGAGGATTAGCACCTGTCATTTGGACGTGAACTGGAGGAGAACTGGGAGGAGATGAAGTTGGGGTAGGTATGACAGTAGTTGTGTTTCTGGGAGGAAAAAGAAATTGTTGAGTGCTGGGAGAAAAAGTCATAGGGCAATATGGAATATAGGTTTCCCCTTCTATAAACGTAACAACTCTAATAGGGGGAGGAGTGGTAAAGCCCGGAGTGGGGAAGTAGTCTAAGGTCTTGGGTCTAAACCATTGTACAACTTCAAGGGAAACAAGGGTGTCAAATTTTCTCCTTCCAATCCAAGACTAGGAGGGGAGAAATCAACAGGACAACTCCCAAAATTTAAAATTCATGAAACTCCAACAGATGGTATAATAGGGGAATTAGAAGCATCTACTGGAGTTTTTAAAGAAGGATTATGTAAATTACAAGAATCACTTGATACAAAAGTTGAAGTACTTTCTGGGGAGGTCTTTCCTTTTCTGATAATTTTCTCTAGGTCAGCTTCAGGTGTTTCTAGAGGCAGCTACGGAGTAGACCTCGTATGTTTTCCCTTTGGATCCAGAACTGAAACAGTGGAGTCACCAGGTGCAAGTTGCAATCTATGAGGTACTGATTTCTTACACACCTTTAGAATCAGAATTTCTTTGTCGTTCTATCCCAAGGAAATGTCTTCAATCCATTCCCCACCAACGGCGCCAAGAATTTTAGCACTGAGAGTCACCCTCAGATTGTGGGAGCATAAGCCCAGTGCCCATCAGAGTTTTCGGTGGATGTTGGTTTTATATGAGTGGAGGTCCATGGAAAAAACTCAAAATATGAATGATGTTCAACACAGAACTGGACAAGAAATGCACAGGGAAGTGAGGGTCACATTAACTTCAGTCAATGAATTGAGTTTAATTGTGATCAGAGGGAAGACTTAGTGAGAAAGGTGAACAAGACTACTATGGGCATCAGGCTTTCAAGCAGCTTAGAGAAGAAAAACTTAGACTCAATATCACTCTTAAGCTAAATCTTCAAACATTGAAATATGTCCAAACAACACAGTCACAACAGCAAAATGATTAAACCTACATCAAAATTCAGTTACAACAACTCGAATGGATCCTCCATGCTCGAGCCATTTAGTGTAAGAGGGAAAAAGATAACAAGGGAGATGACTAAAACTAGTCACGATACCATTGTAATCAAACCTACATTACAACAGCATAACAACCCTCGATTGGATACTCCATGCTCGAGTGTTTTAGCATATTTTTTATAGAGAGATGAAAATAAGATAACTTCTATTAACATGAAAGTCTCAAATTTGATACATAACCAGAGAATAGTCCTGGCATCAAAAAATTACAAAAAATAGGGAGCTTTGCTCAACTAGTTGACGGCCATAAAAATTATCAAAACTAACTATTTATACTCGGAATTGTCCACAACCACCAGGGGCGCAATCTAGCAACTACATTCAAGGCTTGTCGTCTGCATCTTCTTCTGACAAACTGCACATGCATTCTTATGTCAGACGTGAGCTCTGATCAGTATGGGCTATGCAGAAAAATTCGTCTGCAGGGGAACTTTAGGCTGACAGTTTGCCTCCATGGCCACTTCTTCCATGCTTTCCATTTATGGGGTGAGACGAGGTTTCAACCACCACCCCTTCTGCATTAACTACCTTCATCGGGATCAGGACGAGGCTTGACACCCAGGGATCTTCCATGCGCTGCTAGCAGCTCTTCGAGTCAATCTGGTGCCTTGAAACCATGATAATCTCACTATGTGATTAACACAGGGTTTTTTCAGCCTTTGATGCAGATCTCGTGAAATATGAACCCTCTCCTTTACATTGCTAAATCCACTGGTACCAGCTTCTCCTTTACTGCATTTTTCTTGCATGCAACCTCGGGCCATGACCCGACACTCATCTCTAAAGGCGTTTCGGGACTTCGCCTTTCGGAAGTCTTCACATCACTTGTCTCCAAATGTCATGATACCTGAAATGGAAAACTTGCTTATCAGACCGATAGTCAGATATTCTTCACAACCAATGGTTGTGATTGTTTCTTCAGGACTCTTAATCGGTCATCTCCATGTGATGGACGTCAACCTTTCCTTATGGACCCGCCTTCCAAATGAACTCGGTTTGTGACCCTGGGCCCACTCTCTGAGTGCTTCGCAAACTCGCGCTTTGGGAAACTTGTGCATTACTCCCAGTGAACCTCCAATTTGCAAAATTGTGAATCTATTGATCTATTGCCACGTGCCCTTCTGGATCGGACAGTCCAACTTTACTCTTCACTTCGCACTTCGGGACCCCGGGACTTCGGTAATTCGGAAATTCTTATTTCAAAACTCTCAAATCTCATTCCCGCGAACCTTCAGATCAGCTGCCACATGTCCCCTAAGATCGAATGGCTCTCGCTTATTTCAGGCTTCGGGACTTCGAACCTTTAACAAACAACTTTAACAATATTTCGAAATTCTGATTCTCACGATAAATTTCACCCGTTGATCTCTCCCAATGAGATCTATGGCCCAGATTTAATCTTTGCTCGACCTTGATTTGCCTGATTGGATCTCTATCGTTGAAAGATGAACTCGCTTGTTTTCTTGATTCGAGTCTGGAATGGGTCGCTCTGAGTGCTGCACCTTTTGACAATGAAGACTTAGACGACTGGTTGTGGGCTTGGGAAGACAGAAGATCGATGACAGAGGCAAAGGAGATGAGAGCTCAAACAGAAAAGGCAAACAAAAAACGACTTTGCCGGCTGAAGGGGAAAAATTTAAATACATGGCCTGCGAAAGAGAGAAAAACAGGGCAAGGACATAGACTCTGGTATATCGAAACACACCTATGGCCCTTGACAACCTTATGTGATAACACCTAATATACTTTTTTGATGTTGATCCTTCATCTACTGCAATATGGTCCTTGCATGAGGACACCACCTTGTTCTCCCTTCGGGTATCTTTTCTTAGTTCTTCCTTCAAGTATTTTTGCTCAGTGCTTCCTTCTCTTCACAGAATGCAACTGAATCGGGTTTGGGGTTTGAGTTTAGGTTAAAATATAATATTTATGTGGTTGATTCCATGTTTTCAATGGGTGGAGGATCAAGCTTGGTCAAGTCCATGTGTGTTGGCAATTGAGGATCAAGTTAGTTATGATGTTTGAAATTGTAGGATATGGAGGATGAAGGGGTGGATCCATGCATCCTGTCGAGTGGACTTCTACTGCCCTTTCCAAAGACCTTCCATACCAATGCATCACAGTGTCAAAGCAGTCTTAGATCACATTGTTGCAAGATGCAGGTGGTCAGAACCTTGAGTGGATCAACATTGTCAGAGCTTGACTCCCTAACCACTCAAAATTTTGTTTTTTTAAATTCAATTGTTAATTTTGACAATTAAGAAAAATAAATTGAACCCACCAAAGAAATATCGTCACATCAACCAAACATCGACCAATCAGAAATTCTTTTACTACAATTTAATAAATAGAGAAATAAATTTATTTTTAAAATTAAATTGGATTAAAAGAAAATTACATAGAAAAGTTGGATATATTTGCAAATTTGAGGTGATTAATATGAGGTCAACATAGTTTGACTACATGATCGAAAAATAGAGTCCCTAGCCATAGGAAAGGACTAATAATCTTATAAATAAAAGAATACCAAAGTACAATTTTAAGAAGGATATTGAATTCTTAATATAGGGATGGAAAAATTAGGAATATAATAAAGCCTATAGGTTGGCCCCCCAAATTAGAAATTGATCAGTTATGATGTGGATTTGTGTGACTAATTTTTGTGCTATTCATATTGGTAATTTTAATATAAACATGAATTAGGTTTTATAGTTATAGTTATATGAGTGGATTTTAGGTTTAAAATATGTGTTTTGTTTTTAAAAATGATAGGACCTTAAATATTAAACAGGATAGGATATGTATATCTTTATTAAAGAGGATAGGATAATTTTAATATAAACATGAATTAGGTTTTGTAGTTATAGTTATATGAGTGGATTTTAGGTTTAAAATATGTGTTTTGTTTTTAAAATGATAAGTTAAATATTAAATAGGATAGGATATGTATATCTTTATTAAAGAAGATAGGATATGTGTATCTTTATTTACATTAATTAAGTTATTATCTATAATCAATTTAATAGTAAAGTGGTTTTGACTATTTCAAATCCAAATCATTACACATTGGAACTTTGCTTTGGTCCTAAATGATCACAGTCGTTGATTTTTTAATCAATAGCTTTGATCAAAACCATTGAAGTTGATTTGGTTGGGGAAATTGGGGTTCTGATGTGTGTGTGTTCACAAGAATGGAGCTTTCAACCTCTTTACTTTGGTCTTAAATGATCACAGTCGTTGATTTTTTAATCAACGGCTTTGATCAAAACCATTGAGGTTGATTTGGTGGGGGAAATTGGGGTTCTGATGTGTGTTAACCAGAATGGAGCTTTCAACCTTTAAATGTATGTAATAGGTACTTAACCAATAAATGGATATGGTTGATGGGATTGTTCATAAATTTGGATCATTCACATGCCATTTGAAATTAATTTCAACCACCAAGAGCTAAATGACATCAAAACAAAAAAAACACATCCTCCCTCTTGGTTCACAAAAATTCTCCTTGAGATATTTAGGAAACGTGTGTGTTTCCTTCATGACCTACGTGCATATGATTGGTTGGAGAGGTGTGGAAAGCTCGTAGATTTGGAAAGGATTAATTATTATGTGAACTATTTCTAGGGTGATTACAAATATCACAAAGGTGAAGCCTTTAAATAATTTCTTGAAGCATTTAGCAACAGTTTTGGCAAGGAATCTTTTAAGCACTCGTCAAGATACTCACATGAAAAACTTTGCTCTCAACAATAAACTCATTAATTGAACAACATACCATGGTGTTCATTCTGAAAGTCTATGAAATTTAACTTTTATCTTCATTGGATTTGTTGTAATTATTAATTATAAAAAAAAAAAAACTAGATATATTGTGAAGCTTACTAATGAAGAAATAACATAGGAATTCTAGAAAATAATAATTAAATTTATAATGGTTTTAAAATATTATTAATTATATTCCAGGCAATTGCATTGTATAAGAAAATTATTTATAACATAGTACTTTTGGATCTCAAAGAGTTTGGATTCAATGATGGAAAGTGAGGAGTTTTTCACCATTGGTCAAGATTCAATTTCAATGAGGGTCACTTAACCTAAAGCTATGGGAACACTTTAAGGTAGTGATCAAAATTGTGGTTTCACCCAGAAAGATTATATTAAAAATAGTCTCGTGACTTGTGCACTCATAAGTGGATCAAATTCCACCCCCATGTCCTTCAACTTAAAGGTCAAATCCCAATAGAGTGATCGATTTCAATGTGTCTTATTTTGCATGGCAACCTAGGTTTGAAAACAACCGCTATTGGGAGAAGACACACAAAAATCTAGTCATGTTGAGGGTTGGTGTGACCCAGGCAAAGTGCGATCTTCGGTGATTTTGACGGCTTATATGCCCATCATGGTTTCTCATCCATAGACTAGTCTCGTGGGTCATGGACCCGCTAGCAAACAAAAAAAACATAATACTTCTGGAAAATAATAATGATAATTGAACCTATAATGATTTTAAAATATTGCTAATTATAACTATAGACATTTAAATTGTTATTTTAAGATGTCATATCTATTTTTAAAAAATATAATTTACATTAAAAAACTGAAACAAACCCAATAATAATATCAATTCAATTTCTACTAAATGCACTTTTGATTCAAAGAGTAACATATTTTTGATGCACCAAATTATGTCCCCTTTGCCATCCATGAAAAAGTAAATTAAATATTCAAGAGATTAATGCATTTCATAGAAGAATAAAATATATCATACCTACAAGGCTTAACTCTACAGAAGTAAAGTAAATACATATTTTATAAGATCTCGGAAATTATAAAGTTGAGATGTTCTTAATACAATATACAATGCCACTTAAATCATAAAGTTGAGTTGTTCTAGATCTAATATACAATGCCAAAAAATCATAAAGTTGAGCTGTTCACAACACAATATACAATGCGAAAGCATGTTGCAGTTGACAGTGCTTAATGGGTAACATCGATCTCTACAAGTATAATTGATAACTCAGTCTCAACACTCAACCCTAGTCTACAAGAAGTGAGAATTCCAATTGAGATGCTTGCAAAATCAAAGATCGTGTAAATAAATTGAAAAAAAATTAAAACAAATACATGTTTAATAAGCTCTCGGAAATTATAAAGATGATATGCACTGAATAAAATATATAATCTGTTGGTGTGAGGTTTCAGACTTAAGGTTTGAAAGGATTTCCCAACAAATACCTTAGTCGCGTCGGCATATTCAATATTATAGGACTGAAGGTATCACCTGAGACACACATGAGAATCAAGAGACTGAATGTTTATACATAGCATCACGGAACAATACAAACAAGAAACACTTAACTAAGAGTTGTGCATTAGATATTATTCATTTATATCAACATTCATACACGTAATGTGTAGTTTAACATCTATAATAACATACTTTCATAACAAAGAACATGATAGAAAGTATAAACTTGGACCTTATGCCTTCTTTTATTAATCACAATGAAACATTCATATATGTGGAGGGTCGAAGACTACACAGAGACTCATTACGCTTAAACCAAAGATCATAGAGTTAGATCCATATCTACTTTATGTTTCATATTCCACTTATAGCTCTACAATTACAATGCACCTCAAATGAAACAAAAGTTAACCCTTACATGTTTTCTAACATTCCTTATATCTCTACAAAAGCATGGCAATCATAACAAACTTGTCAACGCACTAATAACCTCGACCATGACCAATTGGTCGGTTACAAACATTATGTTGATCTTCAAGGATTCAATATGCATGTGATCTTTACAAGTCCTTGCGTGTAGAGAAAAACTAGTTGATGTGTATAGTACAAAATAGTCGGTGGGCACTAAATATTATCATCGCGCAGTACAAAACTTGTGACTCACATGACATGCATAGCTTGTGGTGTGCACTCGATCTTGTCAAAACCTTGGTGCCAACAGACCCCAAACACTATTAGTTGGCTCGTCCTCAATCCAATGAACTTCATTACGGTGCGACGAAGGTGATGGATGGCACCTTCTTTGTTAGCTCAATGATAAAGCTTTGTAACTCGAAGTTTATCTAATCAAAAGTCTCCATTAGTTCCTTCATGTCTTTGAAAATATTTCCAACATCCTTGTGCTTCTAACACAATGGCTTACAACATTTGTTGATATGTGCATGCAAATGCAATTTGTCGGTGAAGGCCAAATATCTCTGTCATGGCCTCCTTACACTCTACTGGTGGAAGGGAGGTCAGTGCCTACTTCTTTTTGTTGATATGCACCTCACTTGCATGTATTTGATCTCCAATTGTGTTGATTTCAAGAGCATTCTATAGGTGAGTCCAGTGCTAGAAGTTGTACTCAATGACCCCTAAGAATCCTCCATGTGTACTTGTCCTTGGAGCATCTTTTCTATGGTCGCAATATTTTGTTGCGACTCCACCTACTATCATGGTGGTGTGCTCTTCAATTTGTGTTAAAGCTTTGTGTTATGTACCTGTAGGTGTTGGATGGCTTCCTTCACCTTGCTAAGTTTATTTTGCTCAAAGAGGACAAAATTTTATTCTATCGTACTAGGGACTTGGCCTTATACTTCATCTACTGCATTGATGAACAATGTGTGCACATCCACCTCCACTTCATGGTGATGTCATTAGAGGAAATATGCTCCAAAAATTGGTCTTTAAAGGAAATTATAAAATAATAATCTGTGTGTGCTACATCAAAATCATGCATGCCATATCATATTACTACCATATAAGTTAGGTTAATCTAGAATTACGATATGAGAGTTAAATTTCATAATGAGAAGTTTAAATTCTTGTGCATAGACAATAAATGGTGATAAATATCATATAATAAATAATTACTATTAATATATAATATGAAAATAAAATAAATAATATATTATTAATATATAATAATAATTTATAATATAGTGATAATATAATATATAGAATACATAACATGAACTAATAACTATGATATAAATTTACTATGAATGAATGTGGCAAGATTAGAATAAATGTATAATATGATATATTAATATATTATAATACTACTAAATATATAATATAGTCATAATATAATAATATTGATTAATAACTATAATAAAATAATACTATGAATGAAAATAATATTACTAATTTAATGAGTTTCGTATGAGAACTCTATCTTTTAAAATTCATATTTTTCCAAAAAAAACATGAAAATCAATCTCCAAATCAAAAAGTGGTGTTATTAGCACTATTTTTTTCTAGTAGGGTTAAAATTACAACATTTTTTAAGCATGACCTTTAAAACTCGTATAGTTGGTCAGAAAAAACATTAAAATCAACACCTAAATCAAAAAGTGATGTTATCTAAAACAAAAAATTGTTTTTCTAAATATTAAAATTATAGCTATTTACGACCTAGTTAAAATTGTGGCATTGCCACAAATTCCTACAAAAATAAACAACTCAAAATGGTCACTTGAAAATTTATTTACAAGTTTTGTTTTTCAAAATTTACACTAAAAAAAAAAAACTTTGCAATTTTTTTTAAATGAAAAAACAAATAAATTTAAAAAAATATATTAAAACTCAAATTTATATATATATATATAACAAAGATAAAAAATAAATAAAAAAATAAAAGTAAATAAAACAAATTAAAAATTAAAAAAACACCCATTTTAAAAACAAAAACATTAACTTGAATTTTATAAAAAAAAAAAATTAAAATTAAAAACTAAACAAACTTAAAAATAAAATTTAAATTTAAAAATAAAAATAAAAACCCAATTTAAATATAAAAAATAATGAGAAGTTTAAATTATTGTGCAAAGGCAATAAATGGTAATAAATATCATATAATAAATAATTATTATTAATATATAATATGAAAATAAAATAAATAATATATTATTAATATATAATAATAATTTATAATATAGTCATAATATAATAATATAGAATACATAACATGAACTAATAACTATGATATATTAATTTACTATGAATGAATGTGAATGTGGCAAGATTAGAATAAATGTATAATATGATATATTAATATATTATAATACTACTAAATATATAATATAGTCATAATATAATAATATTAATTAATAACTATAATAAAATAATATTAGGGGTG
>ML808057.1:290251-304189 GCA_009831015.1 Picea engelmannii
TTTTCCCTTCTTGGGTGGAGTTCTCCTTGTGTCTAGTTGTTCCCATTTCCATGGACCCTCTAGTTCTTTCCTTGCCCCTTAGGCTTCATCCACATCTTTCTGCTCCTACTTCTTCTTGGTCCATATTTCCAAGAGCTCTAATTCTTCATCATGCATGGGCCACAGAGACTCTGACCACTTTGTAACCTCATTTTGAATGTCCTCCTCATTAACAAAAAAGGGGAGGATTTCAGTAGGAATGTGTGGATCTACAAGTGGGGTAGTAAAAAAATTATGAAAATCAAAGTCAAATTGAAGATAGTCCTCGTACTTCAATATGAAAAATGCATGCGCATTATGAAAAAGGCATGCGCATTATGAAAAAGGAATGCACAGTCACCTAAATTATTTCAGTGTACCATAGCTGAAAATCCATATTTTTCTCATGTTGGACGTTCTTCTCCATGTTGTATTGTATCTCATTGAATTTGAGCGCAAGTAAATATTGAGTGACTTGGGTGTCATATTTCCAACTCAATGATGGCTGCCACACTATCATTGTGAGCAGGAGTAACACCCAACTATAGTGAAACTCCTTGCCACAATCCTATGCGTCCATGCAGTCCTGTATGAATTCATTCATTAAGTATCATGACCATCACATCTTGATTCCTTGGACGCATCACTATGTTGTCATCATTAACCCAAGTGGCCACTCATCCTTCTGAAACTTATGCATCATATTGCAAGAAAGTACCTGTGTAGAAAAACGAATACGGTTGTCATTGATAGAGGAAACAATTTCTCCTCTTGTTCCCATATGTGTAGCATACTTTTGGTACACTTCTTCTTTCTTGGCATCTCATGCCACTACCACATCAGTGGGATCCTCCCATGTTCAAGGAAGGCTTGAGACTTGGCGTATTGTATTAATATTGACTTGGTATGGGCGATCTAGCCAAAGGAATCCTCCTTGCAACCCATTGAGTATGAACTTGACACATGAGTTGATATTCAGGTTGCACCTAAAGTGGGGAACATACAATGATTTCATTATCCCTAATCTGTACATGGGCTTAGCCCATGCTTTGGCGACAACTTTCTCTCCTTCTAGGATTTCCTTGTAAGCATCAAAGCATAGTTCAAGGAACTGTGCTACATATTGTATGTTGTAATATGTGTATTTAAGTTTGGGAGCCATGCCCAATAGAGGTCCTCTGATTTTTACTTCACTAGGAATTTTGACCTCGAGCATATGTGCCTCTTTAACTGCTTTGGTCTTGGTTCGCACATTGGGCTTGCTTGGTTCGAATAACTTTTTGCTAGCAAAGTAGACTAGATGATCAATCATATCCTCTCCTAGTTGTGCAAGCACTACGCCAAGTCCAATGGAAAATGAATTCACATGTAGGTGGAATATCTTGATCCAATATGGAAATATAAGGATCGGCATAGTCACTAAAATTATCTCCTTTGATGTGTCTAATGCCTCATGGCATTCCTATGTCCAGACATACTTGGTATATTGCGTAGTATATTTTCCAACGACACAACAAAATTTGCATAAATTCAAATGAACTATTTGTAATTCTCTATATGTCCCAAGGTTGTGTGAAACTCTCTTATGAAGGTTGGGGATAACATGTCCACAATAGTTGCAATCTTCATTTGATCAACTAACAATCCTTCCATGTAGATGAAATTTCTCAATAGATTCCCAAACAGTGTATAGAAGATGCATTTTTTAAGTTTTAAAGAGATTTGTAACTTCCTGCATATGTCTGGCATCAACCATAATACCTACATATTCTCTTTGAGCAATTTGAACATCATCCAATCATCTAAGTATACTTCCATAAATTTGTGCATGAACTCTTGAAATTTGTGACAACAATCCTAGAGAACACCATAGGTGCATTCTTTAGAAAAAAATAAATGGCATCACGATGTATGCAAATGAGCCCCACTCCATCACAAACATTGTCTTGGCTCTATGTTCCTCCACAATGCGCACCTAGTGGTAACCTGAAATTCCATCCATGAATGAATAAGCTTCATGTCCACCCATGTTCTCTAACTCTTCATCTGTAAATAGTGTAGGAAAGGGATCATGTACGCAAGTTTCAATGAAGCTCTGTAAGTCTACACAAATATGTATGTAAGTCACCAAACCCCCTAAGTACCCTTTTTAAGGGATGTGGTATTAAAAAAAAAAAAAACTTGACCATCTGAAATCGTCTTCTTGAAGGCACCATTGTCTTCTTCTCGTCAATATCTTTCCAACGACAGTCACCATGCTCAAAAATGAGCTCTAGATAAAAATTTATGGCCTTCCAAATTTTAGACCTTCTTGTTCAAAGTCCACATCACCACCACGGGGCTCCATGTCACCCTTATTCCCCAACGTTGCATTGATGTGTCATAACATGTCACCCTTGTTCCACAACGTTGCATTGATGTGTCATAGCATGTCACCCTTGTTCCCAAACATTGCATTGATGTGTCATAACATGTCACCCTTCTAGCACATATGTGGTTGTTGACGTAAACACTTGTGTGGCACCTTCCACCAGGTCACTAGCATATCGAGCCCCCAGCCTTTCACATGCTCAAAACCTCGCTACATATCTTTACAGATACCCAATTCTCTAGGCATTGGCCCTCCAAGGAACCAGTTCATCGACCCATCGGCCCCCCAAGGTACCGAGATATTAGTCCCCAGGTAAAAAATCAATCTACCACTTTGAACTTCAAATGCTTAGTCCAGTGTCCTAGATGGCACCTCGAACATGAGCCCCTATCTTACACCACCACCTATCTTAACCATGGCTACTATCACCATCCTACCATCCCACTAAACTCTACTCACACCATCATACCTTTGGTTACCGATCCGATATCCTAATTGGCTTCTTAGACATGAGGCATTGTCACAACCAGCCACATATCAAGACACATGGTCCTACGACTGCCTACCACCTAGCATGACATGTGGTACTCATATCGTGTCACAAAACACCCCCTCGAAGTGTCAAATTTACATGACACATGGCACATTCATCATTTGACATGTGGATGAATGTGGTGTACACGTCATTACAGATCACTTGGATCGTCCATACAGGTGTTGACACTTTTCCACTTCCTATTGGTTAGATTACATCATCTGACGTCTTTCGACGTCACTCTCTCTACGCAGAACCTTAAGGGACAGGGTGGAACTTGTTCCCGGGAACCATGCCCTATCAGGATAATGGCCACTGGTCCACTGATATTCGCTAGTTCTACATACTTCCTATATTATCCCCCAATAGTCGATGTTTCAGGAATCATCCCACTGGGTTTCGGAATACCGATCTCTCCCAAAGTAAAAGGGACATGATGATACCTTGTGGTCCTGGTACTCCGATACCCCGGGCACTGATCTCCTTCCTGAGCTTTGTTTGCAATATCTACAGTAGGGATTTCCTCAAAGCTTGAATCCCACGGTCGAGACTGAAGGTCGTTGTGCAAAGTTCTAATCCCAACAGGGCCCACACTCGATTCATTGACAAACCGTCTACTGACATGTCACACTTGGACACGTAAACTGTTACGTGTACACTTCTCGTCATCATGACATCACTCACATGTGAAAACTTAGTTCGTATAAATTGTTGGGGAAAAATGGAGCAGAACCTTTCCCATGAACCTGGACCCACTAGTCCACCGACATATTGGGTTTTTCCTGAAGGTTACAAACTTGACATTCGTCTGAGGGTCTAGTACTACGATACCTCAAGGCGTAAATCCCCTCCTGATCTTTTACGAGATGTCAATGGTTGGGATCTCCCAACACCCTAATCCAATGGTCATGGTTTAAAGGGTTTGTGCTTTATTGAGGGCCCACACTCAAATTTCCCATGAATCAAACAATGACTAGTGTCATCCTTGTGACATCATGGCTACCCCACTGGCATCACACGTCGTGATGATGTCACCTCTCTCATTTATGAGTAAATGGGTTAGAACTCCACTCATGGTAACCTCAACGTATTTGTTATTGGGTTTCAACCATTTGACAAGGCCTACCCCACAGGATCTTCTGATACTCCAGGGACACGACATCTCGATTACCCAATACCTTCTCCTATCTCCCAAACATATGGTATAATCAGATAGCTATCACTCGACTCCTTCATTGATCCAACAGCTCCTAAGTCTCGCTGTCTATCACAGGAATTTAAGTAGGTTAAAAAGAATTTGGTTCCCTCAGACTCTTTTAATCCATTTACCAGCAAGAAATAAGCATGCTACCTGACACCCAAACGGGGATTTGACATCCCACAAACTATTTGTGTCAAGAGGGAAAGCAACACAAGGTTTTTATCATCCTTTCCTAGCCTTTATACTCATTAGCTTTGCCATTAATTCATTATCTCTTTTAAGGAGATTACAATACTTCATTCCCCTTAAAAAATATCATTTGTTTCTTAACTTATAGATTTGGTTCCCTCTTACTAGGAATGATTTAGGGGGCTAAATTTCTCTCATGGGCTAATTTTCCATGGTTTTTCCCAAAAAACTATTCGCCATTCTAAAAATGATTCGCGCAAATTCTATAGGATAAAATTGTTTTACCTTAAAAATTGCCAAAATTTTATAGAAACTATATAAAATCCTTATAAATTAGAATATTTTTACAAAAATATCACCAAACATTTATAGTTCGGATATGAAGGATTACTAATATTCGCCAAGGTTTCTACATTTTAAAATAAATTTCCATCCTTAAAATCATCCCTGCCTCTTACAGGAAACCCATTACATCAACATGGAATTTTTTGACCTTCATAACAAACTACAGGATCTTATGCACAGATGTACAATACATGTACAAATCATATAGTTCCATAGCTATTCAAGTACACAAATGTGCCATTGAAACAAGCACTCAGTCCATCAAACAGACTTGCACGTTTATAAGTGCATATACATACACCAATAATTTCATCTCATTCAATTACACAGAGCATAGAAATACTTATTTGTTCAGTGAAAAAGTTAGCCAGCGAAATGAATGTGGGTGTATTCCTTTTCACCCAACCATAGGCTCTACTTGCTCCTTAACTTCGGTAACAAGTCATCCCCATGTCAGACCATGATACCACTAGGGAATTCTTTCTCAGGTTCTCAAGGAAATATGGTAAGGGAAGGCCACTCTCCTTAACACTACCACTAGTAGAAAATTATCACACCCACCTAGCTCAGGACTTTTTGAGGTTTATTAAATGCCATTCTAGCATCAATCTTACGGCCTCCTCAACTCATCTCGGGTTCTCGGATTTTCAATCCTACCTGTATAGCCATGCCTTCGTGATTTTCTATTGTTGCTTCCTTATGACATTTATTTTCCTGCAAGTCTTTCTCTTAGACCCAAATTTTCAAGTTCATCTCCTCTCAAAACTCAGAAACCCAGGCTTTCTCTCTCTCTCCTCAGCTCTCCTATATGTTATGCCTAACATGTCTTCTCTTGAAATCAGATCCCCCCTCCTCCTATATTGCATGCACCTATGTATTCTCTCTATCTCAAAGGAAGGTTCTCGACTTCTCCTTGTTTCTTCACTCAAAAGGAACCTGGGGTCAATATGGGGCTACAAAATTGTTACTTTGTTGTACTTGTAGTTGACAGTCTCTATTTTCCTAACCTAATCTCCCATACATGGATTCATTTTGGGTAGTTGGTTTTTCAAATACCCTCCTCCCTCGTTAACTGATTTTCCTTGAAATTGGGGCTGATGAAAATAACATGAATATTTCAAAATCATATTTCAACAAGTTAGCTTTAGGTCCTTAGGCTTAATAGAACCTCATTCTTTGCCCCTTAATATTCCCTCTCATGGTATCATGGCCAGTACTTTTAAGGCTTCACGCCACAACCAATTGTTGGCATTTTCAATTAAACAATAATACATTTACAATATTTACATTCCATTGTTGGAAATCATTAATTATGATTAATTACATGTAATCATGGGTTTATAAAAGGGGGTATTACACCATAGATAACTCATATTCTTTGGTTTCACTACCATTGGGATGATCCATTCATATTATTCCATCATAACAATGATCCCTCTGTCTAGTATGCAATCCAAATCTTTGCATACCTTTTCTTTATATTTTGGATTCAACCAATATTGTTGATTTTTTACCATTTTTGCATCTACTTTCAGTTATATTTTCATCTCCCCTAGGGATATTGTGATACCTTTCATCTCATAAAAAATTCTTGAAAACAGGTCCTTATATTCTTTCAGCAATTCTACCATTTGCATCATTGTTTCCTAATCCTAGTAATAACCAATTATTACCATCTTCGATGCCTCTTATGTGCTTATATTTCATTTCTTCATATTTAATAGACATGTATAGTCGGGTGCAATGCTACAGGAGGCATTTCCTTGAACTACGCACTCACTTTCAATTTCATTAATTTGTAATCTTTGAGGGTCCTCTTTCTTTGCATCATTGTTATCTACCTTACAAGAATACACTAGTTGATTTAACTTCACCATTGACTTGTGATGGGTGCAGACTACCTTATTCATGGATTCTTTGGATTGTTGATTGAATATAAAATTATTGATCTTCAAAAACATATATATATATATATATATATATATATGCAGTAACCTACGACATACACTTAAACTTTGCAGAGAACTGATCACTGACTCTTCCCTAATCCCTGGTTTCTCTTCCAAGATCCTCCTAAATTACCAGCGTTTGGGGACCATATTCATAGTGTGGACAAATCCATAGACCCACTTCGCTTAAGGGATCATCTTATTTTTCCAACACCGCTCACAAAACCAAATTTGTTCACGGGGATACTCAATGCCCTTGTATCTACTTACCAATTCAAAGTTGGTCAAGGGATGGAGCCTAAATCTGATGCATTCTACCACCTCCTCCTAGACCTATAATTTTGTGTAGTGTGTCTCCACTAGAATGTAGGTTCTCCATTCACTACTGCATCCATGTCCTAAATCCTTTGTTTCTCAAGCACACATCTTCCATTTACACTATAAATTCATCTATTGAACCTCAATAGGTCATGTAGCTTTGTTACAACCTAGCTCACTACTTTGGTCATTTGTGTGCATCTCCTGGTAAACACTTCATATAGCTTATTTTCCCATCATGTCATCGCATCCTCTAAATCTATTTCATATGAGCAGACACTCCTCCAACTCAACTCACCATCGACTGTCAATTTTACAGAATCCTCCTTGTGCCCTGTGATGTTGTATAGATTCTCAATGACCGAGCTTTGCACATTTTCCTTTACATGTTCATTGTATCCATCACCCTTGGTTGGATTCAGTGGATCAATGACACACAGATTGTCCATATCAAAGGACATATTCCTTTGCTTCAAATTTAATATGGAATTGTTATCAAATGCACAATCAATTCCAAGCAGAGATAGGTAGGGGTCTGAATCATCCATAATCTTTATTACTTCAAAATATTTATTTGTTTTTACCACATCAATGTTAACCTTGAAATTCTCTAGTCTGCCAATAGGATAGATCATGTATTTATTTTCTAGCCTAAGTTGAATGGGAGATCACACCAATTTTGGTTTTCCCATCAACTCCCACGATTTCTCTGGAAAAATGTTCACATCAAAACCTAGGTCCAACATGATCCCTTCCATCTCATATTTTCCTAATTCAGTTGTCATTTTTAATTCTCTACCCATGTGCTTCCTCCTACTAACATGACGCACATCCCTTTCTGGTAGTGGGGGGGAAACAGTAGCTTCATTGTCACCTTCCCTTATGCATCTTGTCAACGTATGGGTCAATTTCTTGGTAATGATGGACCACCGAACACCTTAAGACAAGAACGCAAGAACTCATTTACCCGGTTCTCTGAGGTAGTCTCAAGGTAAGTAGTGTGTCGTGCTTCTTCATGCACCATGTGTTGCAACTCTTCACATGCAAGTATCTCAACCATATGTCACAACTCTTCACATATATGTATCTTGGTCATGCATCACAACTCTTCGCACACATGTTTTTTTTTCCATTGCATAGGAATTTGTTTTGCACAACGTCAAACTTAGGAAGTGTTTGTGATGCTTTCCTAATTTTTCCCGCTAACAATTGTCCTAGTCATTCTTCTCTCTATAGGTCATTTCATGTGTGGATACCTCCTTAATTTACTACATGTACATCAGCTTCTTCTTTCATATTTTGTTCTTCACGTGGCTCGGCAGTCACCATGTTGCACCACCCCTTTTTTTCTTTCCATTTTTCAACAACTCTAGGAAATCCTTCATAACGTGGTTTGCATTGTGGAAATATCCCACATATTGTGCATGTAGTGTCCCCAAGGCCGAGCCCCGATGTAAACTATGATCTGGAAGAGATTGTGAATATGTGTTATAGGCTGGTCAGCCAAGTTTTGCATAAGTTGTAGGCTTATGTGTTTTGATAGGCCAAGGAGCCTAAGTGTTGAAGGCCAGGAGCCTGTTGATGTACTTGTACGTATGCAGATCAATTGATAAAATATAAACACCGCCAGTGCAGACCCACCACGGTGAATGAGTGATGGGGGACTGAGTGTCCACAGAGTGGGCAAGGAACTAGGGGCTCGAAGGTGGGAAAGGGGCTGAGTGCTAGGCCTAGGGGCTTAAGCCTGGGAAATAATATTTTAATATTATTTTAAAAAGAGATATGTGCATTTTTGTTTATCCTAAGTTCCTGGCAAGGGAGGGAACGTGCAAAGGGGATGCACGTTGTGGTACGCATGCAGTTCCCAGGGTGACAAGTGTCAACCCTGGTGCATGCAAATATAATCTCCAAGATGAACCGTGGGGGGGTTGTTCTCTCCATTCTGAACCGAACCTCTGAGCATAGAACCGGTACGCCATCTGCCAGATTACTCTGATTCATCTCTGAAGTCGTTAAGCATGTGTTTGTCTGGAGAAACCATGTACACCCATGCCCCGAGCTGTGAGTCTGTGTCTGTTCTAGGAAAAATCGGGAGTGCAATTCCTGAACAGGAACCCTGTGTTGAACTCGAGTGGAAGAATCCTTCGGTTGTTTGGGAAAATGCTGAGCTAGCCTGTGCATGGAGCCTGTTCCGAGTCAACATCGAGAGATCACCCTCTGACTGCTAAACCGATTTGGGGAAGCATGTGTCTGTGTTTCTCGTGGATTGTTGTGACCATGCAGTACTGGACTGCGTGAGGCTTGTTGGCCTGTGGGCGACTCCTCCAGGTGAGAGAGTGCACAGAGGGAGAAGAGAACTCCTGGAAGGAACCCTGTAGCTGCCATAGAGCCCAGAGAATTCTGGTCTGGTCTGTTCCTGTAACCCAAGGTAAGGGAGACTGGCAACCGAAGGACTGTCTAGGTGACAGAGAAGGTGCACTCTCCTGGGGTGGAACAGGCATGTGGGGAATGAGGGTCTGTGGGCAGTGAGCGTGGGAGATTCCTGGGAGAGCTTTCTTCCTGGTGATGTGTATGTGTTATCTTCTCTGTAACCTCAGCCTGAGTCTAGATTCCTTGCCTTGGGGTGGAGCTCGGTCCTAGCTCGGGGGTGACCCACTGTTGCACTAATGAACAGTGTGGTCTAAGGCTGGGAGGTTCGTGGAAGGCCTGCACTTGGTTGGTGAATTCTACAATTGTTCAAAGATAAGTATCTGAATTATGTTTTTATCACATTTGGCATGACTGTGTTGTTCATGTATCATGTTTTCTGCTGTGTAAATGATTTACTGTTGAATGCTATGGTTTGTTAATGGTAACAGTAACTTATATATTTTACTCTGAGAATTAAGTGTGTTTAATTTTGTTAAATGCATGTGGTTATAATTCTTGTACGAATTATCTAAACATCCATATTTAGAATGGTAACTGAGAGGTTTGGAAACCTCGGTAGTGAAAGGGTACACTACAAATTGGTATCAGAGCTAAGGTTTCAACACTGAGCCTAGATGGGCCAGTTGAGTGGTCTTTGGACTGAGGGTGAGAGGAGAAATTGTGTTTGGAGGACCAATTTCAGACCCTGGTATGACCCGGGGTGTATGGGAGTTTAAACTCGGGAGGATCGTGAGTCGTAAGATCCCTGTGGGATTAACCGTCAACCATCTGAGTTGACAGAAGTTGCGCAGGATTTAAGTCCTCATGGGTAGAGGAGAAGTCCTGGAAAGGCGTCGGGATATTAGATTCATCGGTGTTTTACTAAAGCAGAGAATCGAGACCTTGTGATTCTCGAAATCCTGAGGAGGGATCATAGCTGTAGGATCTCAAGGAGGACACGTGTCAGAATCCTGGAGAGAGTTGGAAATTGGAGAATCGGAGTTCTCGAGCACCGAGAAATCTCGTCACACGAAATCACGATCCGTGATTTCACGACAAGATCTGGACCATTCATATTAGGGAACACGTGGTAGAGATCTGCCATCGGGGAAAGTCCCGACAAGGAGTAAGTTCATTGGTGTTTGAAGTTCATCGGGAAATCGGGAACCCCGGTGACAAGTGATTCATACACTTTGAAACTCCGAACCCCGAAACCCCGATGAGAGCTTTGAGTATGGTCACGGGGTAGAGGTCACATGGACCTGACTTAACCACAAAGGGTTAAAGCAAAAGGCACGTCGGCATATCGGGAATCGGGATATTGGAGATCCCGGAAGCAAAGGTTTCGTGCATTGGAAAATCGCGATACGCGATTTCCCGATAAGGCCTAGGAGCGTGGGGCCACACTGACTGTCAGGAGGACAGGTGGAAGATTTTTAGCAACAGGAAAAAGGACTGTCGACAAGTCAACGACTGGGACCCATCGAGAATCCCGTGAGCGTATGAGCATGACATTGAAACCGCCGAAACCCGATGGGGTAGGATGGAGGTCATATAGTATGGTCATTTGGACCAGAGGCTGAGCCCGGAGAGCTAGCCGGTGTAAAATCACATCGGGAATCGAAGGATCGGAGGTTGCGAATGCATGTGCATCGCGACATCACAAATTCTGAAACCCCGATAAGAGGATTGATCACGGTCATGGGCAGTGGTCGTATGGTGAGGCTATAGCCCGGAGGGCTAGCACGGACGAAGTCCATCGGAAATTGGGAAATCGGGGATTCCGCTGTCAAGCATTGTGGCACATTCATATTTGCGAAAACCTGAACCCCGATAAGGGAAAAGGCCGGGGTCACAAGTCAACGATCATATTGTGTAGAGCTCGCGGCAGGGGCTAACGCAAAAAGGAGCGCGTCGGGAGTCGGAAGATCGCGAGTCTTGGCGTTGAGTGTTTTACGACCTCGCAAACCCCGTAGCCCCGACAGGAGATAGGACTACGGTTCCGGAGAATTGTGGTCACATTGTCCAAGGCTTGGTTGGTAGGGCTAAGCATATCGGGGATCGGAGGATCGGGAGTTACGAGTACCTGTGTAGCTCGACGCCACAAACCCCGAAACCCCGATAGAGGAAACTCCGATAGGAGGAAGGGAAACCGAGAAGAGTTTCTTGAGGGAGGAAAATTTTTCGATGAGGAAATAGGAGAATTTCAAGAAACCCGAAAAACATAGAGCCAGACAGAGCTCAGAAAACTTGTGAAGTTGAAATGTCTTTCGTTTTTGTTCATAATAGTTATAAACGTTGTGGAGTATTTATGAAGTTTAATGGCCTGACAATTTTGAATTGGATTGCACAGTGCATGTTCAGAATACAACAGAGGCCAAAACTCCAGTTAATCAACATCGAGCATGGAATGGGGAAGAGTGCAAATTATCCCTGAAATGGAAGACGAACAAGAAGGAAAGGATTTTAACCTGGGAGTCGAAGGGTTGAACTCCAATGGGCATGGAAAGGAGATAGATAAGGAAGGACATATAATGAAAATCCTTGAAGGGTTACAAAGAGAGGCCAAGGAGCGTCGAGCCGATAGCCGAAAGCTCATGAAAGTTAAGGATCGGCAAGGGAAATTAAACTTAAAATTCTTGCAGAGTCTGGAAAGAATAGAGAAGAAACTTGAGAAGGGAAGAGACTCAAGTACGACAGAGAGTCGCAGAGACTATGGGAGAAGAAGTAGATAGAGGAGTGGTAGCCAACGTCACAGTCGCTCCCAAAAACATTCGGACAGGGAGACACATAGTAGTTCGAGCCCGTCCCCTACCAGAAAACATCAAAAATCTGGAAGGGAGGAATTGAAAGGAGAGATGAATAAAATTAAACCTCCAAAATTCGATGGAGAACATAAGAAGGAGGAAGATGCCGAGACATGTTTGTTGGGCATGAAGAAATACTTCCAGCTGCAGAATTATTCTACCCATGCAGAAGGAAGAATTGCAATGTACCAGCTGAAAGGAAAAGCGTCCATGTGGTGGGATCAGTTTGTGCAGGTGCAACACATTCAAGAGAAAGAGGTCACGTGGAAGGAATTTAAGATATATTTCGAGAAGAAATATCTGACTAAAAGATACTATGACAGAAAGATGAAGGAGTTCTTCGAACTCGAGCTAGGCAGCATGACCATTGATGAGTATGAACGAAGTTTTCTGGAACTGCTGAAGTATGTTCCATTCATCAATGACGAGGCTGTCAAAATTCAGAGGTATCTGAGTGGACTGCCACCTTCCATTGGTGACAAGATTCAATACGATGATCCTAATACCATGGAAGAAACCATAAGAAGGGAGAAATGCCTATATGAACAGCAGAGAGAAAAGCCTACCTTTCGGAAGGCTTGGGATGACCATAAGAGGTTTAAGAAAGAACAGAGGCAGAAGGGAAGCAAGCCTTCCTTTTTCAGAAACAGTCCTTGGGGACAGTCATCTTTTAAAGAACCCAGGAAAGTTGAAGGGAGTGAGCAGATGCCAAGGCCTCCACCCATGGAGTGTTGGGGTTGTAAAGGGAATCATAGGTACATAGACTGCCCCCACAGAAAAGACAAAGCAAGAACTGTCCATACTGTTCAGCAAGCTGAAACAGTGGAGGATATGGGCAGCAGAATGCCAAGGATCTATGCAGCCCTGGACAATAAGCAGGCAGAATTTCAATCACACATGATTGAAGTGGAAGGTATGATTAACAACCAACCACTTGTTTTTTTGATTGATTCATGGGCTAGCCATAGTTATGTAGATCCTAGAGTGGTAGAAAGTATGCATCTAATGAGAAGCAAACATGAGAAGTCTTGGTTAGTGTAGTTAGCCACAGGGACCAAGAGGAAGGTCACTGAGTTGGTTAAGTCTTGTTCAGTGGACATGAATGGAATGAACACTAAGGCTGAATTGAACATTTTGCCTTTAGGCTCATATGATTTCTTAATTGGGATGGACTAGATGGACCATCACCATGCCCTTCTGGATTGTCGAAACAAGAGGTTCACATGTCTGAACGAAGAGGGAAATCAGGTAACAGTCCAAGGAATTCCCAGAGTCGTGGCTGTGAGGGAAATCTCAGCTATGCAGCTGAAGAAATGGTATCGGAAAGGCTGTCAATTATTTGCAGCCCGGGTGGAAGAAGCATTCCAAGATGAGGTCTTGAATCTAGAAGACCACAGGGTGCTCAAATATTTTGAGGACGTGTTTCAGGAGGTGCATGGACTACCTCCGAAGAGGGACATCGATTTTTCTATAAATCCGATGCCTGGAGCAGCTCCAGTTTTGAAAGCTCCTTATAGGATGAGCACACCAGAGCTGAAAGAGTTGCAACTGCAGCTCGAAGAGCTATTGAAGAAAGGCTACATTCGTCCCAGCGTGTCACCGTGGGGAGCCCCAGTTCTATTTGTGAAGAAGAAAGATGGAACGTTGAGGTTGTGCATTGACTTTCGACAGTTGAATAAAGTCACTGTCAAAAACAAATATCCTCTGCCAAGGATTGATGATCTTTTTGATCAGTTGAAGGATGCGAAAGTATTTTCGAAAATAGATCTTCGATCTGGATATCATCAAGTGAGGAT
>ML808058.1:0-27257 GCA_009831015.1 Picea engelmannii
ATATATATAAGTTGTTTACATCATTTTGTTTTTCATTTTCAACTATATTTTTACTAATTTATTTTCATTTAAAAAGAAATTCAAAATTACTATTAAAAAGAAATTACACATATGTCATCATACATAATTATATGTATATCATTTTGTATTAATATAGTAGGATTACACTTTGTATTAATAATAAGAGAAAAACATAAATGCAATAATAATGAAAAACACATGACATTTTTACTTTTTTTTCTTAATTTTTGATATAAAAAGTACTAGGTACTTATAACCAAGTTTATTGAAACACAATAATAATGAAATAAATGGATAGTAATAATGAGAGAACACATGGTATTTTTCACATTTTTTTCTTAATTTTTTATATAAAAGGTACTAGGTACTTATAACCAAGTTTATTGATTATGTAATTAATTTCAAATATTGAAATACGTGAAGGCAACAATAAGACTTAGAATATATCAACCAATAAGAAACGAGAAAAAAACAAATATTTGTATTATATTAAAATATATATATTTGTTTTATTAAGTTAAACATTACACTACACATATAAATTTAAAATACAAGGTAAATTAATGTCAAATCAATAACAAACTCATTACTATATTTCCTTGACAGGGACTAATAATAAGAAAGAAAAAAAAAGGATGGAATACTCATGAAGTTAAGAGACAAAATGCAAAAAGGATGACTCAGGTTGGGTGAAACTTCCCTTGGACAAAAGCACGAAAGATAATCAAACTCAGGCAGCACGACATTGACATAATTTCATGATGCAGGAGGCAACTCAAACTCTCCATGTGTTTCGAAGAGTAACCAAAGAGAGGAGGACACAACTCTATGTAGAGAGAACAACTTCCTAAGGTCATACTAGATCCCAATGTTTGACGAGCAAACGAAAGGATGTTCTTTGTCCAAGTGAGACTCTTTGTGATGCTAAAAAAAGAATAAGTATTTCCTGTCCACTCTTTTTGGGATATTTGATTTTTTTGTCTATTTCAGTTTTTTAAGAGCTTTAAAAAGAACAAAAGAATGTTGCATTACAAAGGAGGAACGAGTGTCGCAAGCAAGCATACTAGTTCCAAGCGCAAGGAACAAACTAATGCTTAGAGAAAGGAGACATGTGTAGGAAAAGGACACTCGGGAAAAATTCCTCCATGGGTAAAGGAGTCATGTCATAGAGGCAAGAAGTGCTACAAGGATTTCATATAAGGCATGCTTCAAAGGTTCAGTTGAGAGCAACATGGAGCCGGAATTAGGATAAAGACATAGAGATTCAAATGTGATTAAGAAAGACACAATGAAACCCCTTCCATGTAATTTTTACGAGCCTAGAGAAGGTAATTTTTTCACGTTTAGAGAGTCTAAAAAAATGTAAAAGAAGACCCCAAGGAGTACCTTATTCAAAGATAGTCTAGTAGGTTTGAAAAAGGAGTAAACTGGCACAAAAAAGAGGTCTATTCAAAACCATTTTAATGAGTGTGATAAAGACAAGATCACTCGGAAATATTTTCAATTTTAAGGAGTCTAAAAAGAGATTAACTATGGAATCACATCCTTTTTCTAAGTTTAATCTCTTTAGCCCGAAAAAGTATAAAAGTTACTAAGGAGATCTCTCCCGGTGAGACAAATCTTTTGAGGTGTACCTTTTTCCGCTATAATATACAGGCTAAAAAAAGGGTTAAACTCATGCTAGTAGATGTTCTTCTGGACCGATTTAATGAGTGAAGGAAAAAGGTCACTCGACGATCTTTTCAATTTTAGGGAGTCTGAAACGAACTTAACTATGGACTCCATGGGGGTTCCTTTTTCGTAAGTAATCTCCAAGGCCCAAAAAAGGTGATAAACCAAAACCAAGGAGAATGCTCATTTTCCAAAGATTTAGTCCCTCAGGCCCGAAAAAGGGTTAAACTTATCCATGATAATACTCTTCTAGCGAACCAAAGTTCCTAGAGCATACCTTTATTCTTGAAATTGACCGTCCGGACCGAAGAAGGGGTAAACTACCACCAAAACATATGTGCCTTCAAATTTGAGTTTGGCGAGCGTAAAGGGAAACAAGATCGTTCGAAAATATTTTCATGTTTAGAGAGTTTGAAAAGGACTTAAAGAAGACTCTAGGGGGATACTTTTCTCAGTTAATCCAGAAAAGATCGAAACGCATAAATACAGTCTCGTCGGATGTTGCTTTCGAATTGTAAAGTGAGCTTGAAAGACAACAAAGCATGCTCATTTGGGAGTCCCGAGGGTAAGGCCAAGAATGATGATATGAAGTGGTACAACATCCAAATATCACTTCATCAATCAACTTTGAACCAATAGAAAATCTAACCCTACGTTGTTTGGTGACATTAAGTTTTTCTTTGTCACATACCCAACCAAGAGGGTAAGGCTTTGGATGTGGTTTTGTTATAAAACCCATCTTCTTGACAAGTGCTTCAGATATTAAGTTTACTTGGGAACCCAAATCAAATAATGTATCTATCTTGGCATGTTTAGATACAACTCGTATATGAAATAACTCATTCCTCTTTCATTCGTCAATATGAGATTCATCAGTGGAACTTGAACTAGCATGAAGAGAATCTTTACCTTGTACTCCAGCTGCTATGATCTTTCCTTCATCTCCTGATTCAGAACCAAGATCTTGCTGCACTGTAGCAATAGTCTTTTTCTTCCCCTTTCTAGTGAACTATTTTGGTTTCTTTTCTGGATGTAGTTTCCAACAGTGTTCTTCATCGTGACCGCTCCTTTTGCAATGAGTGCAAGATGGTTTTTCTCCTTCTCTTTTTACTGTAGTGGTCTTCTTTCCCTTCCTTTTGAACTTCTTGAAAGTCTTTTGTGGGAAATTGGAAGGTTTCTTCGTGGGATCTTCTTGAACATGTTTCCCCCTGTTCTCAAGGTGAGTGGATTGAACACAAACTTTGTCAAGACTAGTGGGGTTAAACAAGAGCAAAGTATGACGAATATAACTATGAAGTGCACCAATATACTTCATTAAAGTTTCATAAGAATCCAAAGGAATATTCAATGCTAAAGCTTTCTTCCTAAATTCCTCTATGAAACTTTGTACGTTCTAACCTTTACTCTGTCTCAACGTTTGCCATTCCATCATTGCTTTATGTAAATACCCTAATGGATAAAATTGCTTCCTTATATTTGTTTTAAAATCCGACCATGAGGAAAGAAGATTACCACACTTACTTTTGTCATGTATCTTTCTCTCCCACCATACGAGAGCGGTGCCTTCCAACCGAAGAGAAGCCAGTTGCACTTTAACTTCCTCTTCGCCAATATGTTGAACATGACAATATACTTCAACCCGTTGGATCCAATTATCTAACTTTTCACGATTACCATCTTCATTAAACATAGGTAAAGAAAACTTTACCTCAAGATTTAACAATGGTTTCTTGAAAGAGGCTTTATGGTTAGAATGTGGAGAGTGATGAGAATTCTTAGAGGAAGAAGAACTAGAACTTGAAGGCAAAGACAGAGGCTCAGGAGGATCTCCTCCAACCCCTTGGTTTACCGAAGCATCATCATATGCGTGTTCTTCCTTTTTCCTCTTCTTCTTCTTCATCCTCTTCTCATAATCTCCATACATTTGTTTGACCATTTCTGACATGTGATAAAAGACCATGTGAAAGTTTTTCTCCTGTTCATCATGCTTGTCTTCTTCTACCATCTTCTTCCTTCAGGATGTACAACCAAATTTGGGATTGAACGTCTTAAGAGTTCCTTCACCCTACTTATGCTTGGCCCTAGTAATCATTCATACTCAGCAATTCAAGTCAAAGATGACTGTTCTGATACCAACATGATCCGAGATCTTTTCATCAGGTGACTTATTAAAGAATTGCATAAAATGAGCATAAACAAAAGTACACCATAAAGAAGGAAAAGATCAAAATGAAAGAGACACAATCATGCAATATGAACACAAAGAACTTGATAACAGAGTTCGTCCCTAGTGGACTACGTCTCCGGGTCCTGCTCTCAAATGGGTAGGTCTTTTTATTAACTCCACAAAAGAATTGGGCAAAATACATAAGTATACCTCATTCTGGAGCTAAGCCACAGAATCTTTTCTCAAATCAGAAAACCAACATCACCACTGCGTTCGTGGTGTCATTTTACCTAAAAATGATTGTCTCCATGCCTCAATCTGAGTTTGACACTTTCGAGCCCCCAAGACATCCCTACCTCGATTGTCGTGCCACTGCTCCTACAATTAATGACTGTCAAATCTCAAAATCTGTGCCAAAATATTGAAAAACGTGCCCAAATCTGTACTGTACGGATGCGCTCAGCCTGCCCCTTCTCTGTGCTCTCTTGTGTCTAAATGCACTCGCGAAAAGCCCTTCTTATACAATTTGGCGGAAGTTATGTAATAAATGTGGTTGTTGGTGGAGTGGTTAGTGGAGGCTAAGTTAAGAATTTAGTTGGCAGAGGTCTCGGGGTCCAATCCCATGGGCCTCCCCTTTTGGCAAGTGGTTACAACTTATGGCAAAGATTCTGGCGTTGGTTTAGTGATGGTTTAAATTGGCGGCGAAAATGGACGAAAGGCTATATTTAGATGCGGTTGAGTTAAGCCCCTAAGTGGGCAGAAGAGTAAGGTCATGTGGCACTGGTGCATGTGAATAGGGGCTGGGACGAAGGCTAAGCCCCTTCCTTTGGCGCCTTGTATAGTATTCAAACTTTAAATAATATTAAAATCATTTTACAAACAAGAATCAATGTGTGGTATCGTGGTTAGCACGTGAGTGTGGGGCCTTTGGGCTATTGGAGGTCACAAGGTTGACTCTTGGGGATTCGAATAATCTTTTGCACATTCTAGCCATTGGAGGGGTGCCATGTAGCAGTGCATGACTGGGCCACATGGCACCATATAACTAGTCCACCAAAACTGCCACTTATCACAATATGATTTGCCAATGAAGTTGACATGTGTCATCACCGAACATGCCCATGTGTCTTCCATGCCACATCATCTTTCCAACTCAGTTTTTCCACGTGTCACCCTTGCAATGGTGCCACGTTTTACTTTGACTTTTTCCTGTTTGACCAAGTTTGACTAAACTTTGACCGCTTATAACGTTTGATCCGTAACTCCGTTTGACGAGCCGTTTGCACCGTTAGAAAGCTTGCGATGCGCTCTTCCTGATTATGCCATTTTCACTAAGTTTTAGGAAATTTTATTTTTTTCCTTTTTGTTGTCTACTAGAGCCATTCTGAGCATTCTGATTTGCTTCTATGCATTCTGAGTTGTCTTAACCTTCTTTGAATCCATTTTGGATCACACATTTTTTTACAAATGTATGTACATGTGTATGTGTGTGCTTCTCTTTCTATGTGTGTGCAACATGCCAATCTAATATGTGATTAGCTAGAGTATCTGTCATGTGATTAAATATCGTAGGAACATGGATATATGTAATGTAATCGAAATAACGTTATAAGAGACATACCCTAAGGAAACGTCGATGAAAAGTAGGATTATAAATGCAGTAAACTCCATTTAACTGGGACACAACAAACTGAGCATCTAGGTAGACTCGGAGGTGTGAAATTCCATGTGACAAAGCATCACGAAGCAACTATATCACTGCACTGTACTTAGAGACATTGTTTGTAGTGTCACCTAGAAAAATACCTCTAGAAGATAGCAACTGGCCTCTAGGTGTGAAAATCACACAAGCTGTGGAAGAAAGCCTCCGAGTGTGTCGGCTAGCGCCATCCGCAAACCCAAAAAACACCTCCAATTCACTTGACATCTTCCACAGTGAAAAACAAGACATAAATAACTACATGTCCATAAAACAAAAAGACAAAAATTATATAAGAAACTATACATATGTACAAGAAGTCACCCAAATGACCAACTTAAGAGTAATAATTATTGAGGTAGAGCCCATTTCTAGGATCCTCCAAGACATTTCCTTCAAAGTCAACCAGAAGGTAAGCGCCCTTATTCAATACCTCTTTCACAATGAATGGTTTGAACCACATGGGTTTGAACTTGCCTACCCCAAGGGTGTAACGCCCCGGGAAATCAACCCCACAGTTGGGCCAATGCTACTACGCGGAAAAACACTTATGTAACACGTTATGCATTCTAATGAACTTAAAATGCTTAATTATAGTTAAACATAGAATTACTGATAGCATTTCAAAGTTAATGGAAATAACAATAATTCATATGCACAACAAAATACGTGATAACATTGCAAGAATCACAGGTATGCAATTTAATTAATTACAAAATTACAAAACCTAGTGACACTTATCTTTGAAACAGTCATGCACCACCAGCTGCGTGTAGATCTTCCACGAACCTCCCAGCCTTAGACCACATTGCTCATCACTCTCAGTAGTAGGTCACCCCTGAGTTGGGACTAAGCTCCACCGGGTAAGGAATCCTAGGCTAGGTAAGGTTTACAGGAAGAATACATGTAAAAGAAGGAGGATTCTCTCTCAGGAACCACTTATGCCCACTTCCCACAGACTCTCCTTCCCCACATGCCTGTCCCACCCCAAGAGTATACACCTTCTCTGTCACCTAGAAATTCCTTCGGCTTCTAACCTCCCTTGCCTTAGGCTTCAACAACAGACCGGACTGGAAATCTCCAAGCTCTGTGGTAGCCACAGGGTTCCTTCTAGGAGCTCTCTCCTTCCTCCGTGCACTCTCTCACTTGGAGAGAGTCGCTCACAGGATTGGTAAAACCTGCCTCTTCAACAACAATCACCTCCCTCACCTAGAGAGAGGTTACACACAGGTCATACAACCAGTTTCCTTAATCTTGTTCCCGTACAAAGAAGAAAAACAACAAGGCTCAGCAACGAACATACAACAGCAGCAAACCAAACCCAACCAAGAACTGCATGGTCACCACAGTCAACTGGGACAATAAACACGGGTTTCCAAAAACAAGTGACAGATAGATGCTTCAGCATAACAAGGCTTAGAAATTACGAGACACTTTGGGTTTCCCCAACTAGGAATAAAGGATAGACTCACGGCTCTGGTTTCAGAGATGCATAAGGTGTACAGAGATTCCACGTAGAGAATCCCATGGTTCATGTAAAGGATCCAGCATAAAACACCCAACAGAGGTCGATCAGGAATGCCCACCCGTTCAGACGGAAGATGGAGAATGGACTCCCCGACTTAGGTGATGGATGGAGGAATGCCTGACGAACCCACTCAGACACAACCGTCCCCAGAAAAATGGGAAGCGAACCCCCAACATGGCTCATTTCCTAGGTTAAATCGCATGCGCCTGGGTCGACACATGTTGCCCATGAAACTGCATGCGTTCCATCAGCATGCATTCCTCCCTAGGAACTTAGGACAAAACATAGATTTCACATGGCTTTTGGAATAATATTAAAATATTATTCCCAAGGACTTAAGCCCCTAGGCTCAACACTTAGCCTCTCTTTCCAACATTCCAGCCCCCAATCCCTTACCTAGGCTTTGTGGAAGCATAGTTCCCCATCACTCATTCATCATGGTCGGTCCACACGCATAGATGTTTATATTTATTAATAATGTGCATAGTTACATGTACAAAATCAGGCTCTTGGCCTTCAACACTTAGGCTCCCTGGCCTAATAACTCATAACCCCATCATCTTATATAAACTTAGCTAACCAGCCTATAAATCATAATTACAATTCATAATGGAATAAGGGCAAGTCCTTGGGGTATTACAATCCCCTCCTCTTGTTTTTGCACTTTCCTCAGTGCAACTTTCACATAGCATCAACAAGATTTCCAAAATATTCAAAAATATGTGGGTATTATGTCCTCATAGCATCCTCATGCTCCCATGTCATGTCCTCAGGACTGTACCAGGTCCACTGGACCTTTACAAGCTCTGTAGCTCGATTCCAGAGATGTTTTATTTTCCTGTCCAATATGCACACATGATGCACTTGCAGGACACCTTGTTGCTCCACCTGAATCACATTCCAATCGATTGCATGATTAGCATCAGGTATATATATTTCTTAAGTAATGAAATATGAGACACATTATGTACAGTCATGGATGCGGTAATGCAAGAATATATGCAATGTGTGTGTGTGTGTGTGTATATATATATATATATATATATATACAGACAATTTTAATAACATTATAATTGTATACAACATACACAACATACAATAAATAGAGAATTGTACTTATCTTTTGATTGAGAATACCTTCCACCCCTGAGCAGGGCTATGAATCCATCGGGGCAATGGCTTCCCAAGATATCCATGGTCCACAATCCTTATCCACATGGTCTAAGCCAAGGTACCAGACCTCAGCAGCGCTCCAACCATTCAAACCTTAATGACACTCCAACCAATGGTCTCTCATTCCCCACATGCCTATCCCACCCGGGAGTATACACCTTCACAAGCACAGTCCATCGGTGCTACACCTCCTTTTCCTTTTTCTTCAGCAACAGACGGATCATAAGTCTTATAGCACCGTGGCTCGAGGAGTTCCAACTGCCCTCAAAGGTTTCCAAGCAGCATCTTCCCGAGATACTCTTTGTAGTCAACATTTTAACTTTTATCAACATCATCTCATCTGCATCAACCACATGCAGTTATCATGAGAGAACATAAAAGAATTCATTTAGGAACTCCAATTAGTTCGAAAGGAAATTCAAATTTTATCCCCAAAACATGACATTCTATTTCATGATTCATCTTGGCTATTTCCATATTATGAATGTAGCCATCCTTGTGATTTTCCACAGGCACCAAACTGCATACAATTTTCCTGCAAGACTTCATCTTGCATACTGCCAACAAATTGTCAGTATTTTCTGTACATCATAATTCAACATGTACAACATCTTATGCAACAACATCACCAACAATACTTGCAACATGGAAGCATTCTTTCCTTGGGATGACCAAACAAGCCATAACATACTTGCTGCCACAAAATTGCAACAACTTATTTCTCCCTATAAAACTTTTTTTTTTCCTTTTTGATCCCAGAAGTATTCAATTCTTCCCGGATTCCTGAATCTTCTTGTGCTCTCCACTATAATAATTGTGCATGATTATTCCTTCCCTGGGCACTTTGGACGTAGTTCCCCCACCTCAGTGGGGTCTACTGACCTCCCAGTCAATGGATCTTCAACTCTCGGAGCTAGAGCATCTCTTCGAGTCCCTACTAGAATCTCCACAGAACAAATCCACAGGCCTTGCGTGAAAACTCCCCCGTGAGAACTAGCGGCGGCACAAGTTTCTCCTACATGGCCACCAACTATGACCACGTGCCTATCCACAAGGTGTTTCAGGATTTCGTGTACCGAGTGTTTCGATATGAGTCACCCTCAAATCTCTCTATCCTCAAAATCTGAAACAAGATTCTAGCACGTGCTATCTCTTCCCTTAATTTCCACCGACGTGACCTCTAGCTATGACCTGGGGCCCCAACTTCTGAGTGCTACGGGACTTTACCCTTTGCGAACTTCGAGGATTAGGTCTCCTCCTTTGTCCTGAGGTCCGAACTCCCAAACCCCATTTGCCTCAGATCAAAGTACCACATATTTCCGGGTTCGACGGTCCAGATCAATTCCTCGTGAATCAACAATTCGCGTTTCAGTGTTTTGAAAAATAGTTTCCCCTCTTTTCTTCTGATCTCTAGGTTTTCAAAATCCAAGTGAGTCAGATCCAATGACCCAAATCTCCTCGTAATCCAATGGTGTGGATCCTTTCTCATGAATCAGGACTTCATGGTTCGCGAAATTAGAAAACAATTATCTTCCCTTTTTCAACTTCTATCTTCATGAAATTCAAGTGCGTTAGATCAATGGATGACACTCGCTGTGATTCAATGGTCTAGATCTCTCCTCGTGAATCAGAATTTCACATTTTGGGATTTTTTAGAACAACTTCCTTTGTTCTCCCAACTTTCGATTTTCTGATTTCCTGATGAAAGGAAACAACGGTTCAATCTTCCTTGAGATCGATGGTTCAATACCTCCCCTAAGATTTTGAGTGATGAATGACTCTTAGCGTCATCCTCCCTGCAGTTTCTTTTGATCTAACGATGCATGACTATCGACACTTCTCCCTCCAAGGATTCCTACCATCCGTTTAGGTTCTCAATAACTTCTTTCCAAATATCTTGGCGTCAATTCTTCTGGACTTGACTTCCTCCCTAACTTGAAGGACTTCGAATATTTTGAAGGCTTCAACGGTGTTTTCCCTCCCGAGCTTTGGTTAATGAAGTTTTAAATTCACCTTGCCACACACTTGCGCTCTACATGCAAACTTGCATTGTTTCTCCCTGATCTTTTAACTTACTCAATCTCAAAGGGACTCGACCCTTCTATGTTTTCCAAAAGGCCTTTTGGTGCCCTCCTAGCACCCTCTATGCTCATCTCCTAGAGACTTTCGAACTTAAAACAAATTCCCTCTATAAGCACTCCTTGCATTTGATATGCACACTCTACATACAAAAGTTCTACGCTATCTCTTCCGAGCTTCATTTTCTGAACTGGAAGCATTATGCGTCTCTTCCATTTATTTACACTTTGCGGCAATTCAAATTAGTTCTGGCACTTGTCAACCTTCTGCAGTACAATGCATAGATGACTATAATTTCTCAGGCCTTCGTTTCTTGAAAATTCCTTCGTCATTCATAAACAATCTAATTTAAGAAAATGTTTCAATTTCATCAATTTTTCGAGCTCTGCTCGGCTCTGTACTTTTGGGTAATAGCTCCCTCTTTCTTAGTCCCTACCCATGTGACCAAGGGTTGTGACCAAGTGCTAGACTACTATTTTCTACTTGGGCCTTCGACCTTCGAAGAGTTTAAGGCACACACAACTATCTCCCAGAGTTCCAATTTACCGAATTCACGTAAATTGGGTGGATCGACGGTCTACATTTACCCAACATCCAATGGTTAAAATCCATTGCGGTTCTTCCATCTTCAAATATTTCAAGACTTCTGGAGTTTGGGTTTAGGTCCTTGAGGCTTTTAGACTTACTTTCCTTTCCAACCCCTGACTTCAGAAATCCCGACTTACTTTACCCTCCAGGCCCACATAGCACAGTTGTCGCCCACAACCACGGTGGCACGTGGCACGTTCAGGAGGGTCCATGTCACCTTCAACGACGTCATCAGGTCCCACCATGCTCACCTTTCTTTTAAACCCACTGGCACGTGGTACACAGCCATGTGTCCACTTCCATTCCAAGTGAAATCCAATGGTTAGACCTCTCTTAGATCTACGACGCAGATCCTTTCAGCATTTCGTGGTTTTGAGGTTGCAGGGTTCCGTGCCTAAGCTCACTCTATTTTTCCCTGACAGCTGAAATTGTGTAATCATGAATTACCTTTTGTTTGATCTAACGGTCAATCCTTATACTCCCGATCTATGGTGTAGATCGTTTTGGAACTTTCAGGGTTTCGGGTTTTGGTCGTAGAGGTTCTCGCACTCGCTTCCCTCTCCAACTACCGACTCCTGAACTTCCGACCTCTCTCACCTTGGGCCCACAACACAGCTATCACCCACCAAGGTAGTGACACATGGTGTCCTTAAGAAGGTCCACCTCACTCCCAACGACGTCATAGAGCCCCACTACTTTCACTTTTCATTTTCGAGTTTCGAGCATCAAAAGTTCGTGCATCTACACATCTCAAACTTTCATTTGTCAAAATTCTGAAATTATGGTCTATTAATATACTTGATCCAACGGTCCTTATTTGCCACGATCTGACGACTCAGATCTCATCAGAATTTCATGTATCATGATTTCGTGTGTCACAAGGTCGAAAGATTTTCCACCTTCATCCTCCCTATTCCCGAAATGTCAATTTCTTCCTGGACAATTAACGGTCCAGATCTCTCTTAGATCGACGGCTGTGATTGAATCGTCAATTCATGTTTCGTGAATTCTCATGAACTCACCCTTTGACCATTTCAAGTTACGAGTCAACGAACGGCTGATCGCTCTCCATGTGTCCTTTCCAATGTATGGTCCTAATCAATTCGAGATTTCACGTATCGCGATTTCCACACTCCTGTGCAACTCCAAAGGGTTTTAAGCCTTGTGCACGTTCTCTAGATATGACAGTCGTGAGGGTTCTCCTTTCCTCCTGAACATATCCTATGGCTCCAACGCTTCTGGTGTGGAGTTCTCTCTCTCCCTATGGCCATATACCACACCGACTGCAGTTTTATAATACCGCTACACCTCTTAAGCTTTGTAACATGGTCAAGTATCTCGTTGACACTCAAAAACATTCTGAGGTATGAAATTAGTCCTCCAGACACAATTTCTTCTCAAAACCTCATTCCAAAGACCACTTATCCGGCCCATCCAAGCTTAGCGTTGAAACTAGGCTCTAATACCATACTGTAACGCCCCCGGCCATCAACCCCAAGGTTGGTCCAATGCTACTACATGGAAAAACACTTCTATAACACATTATGCATTCTAATGAACTTAAAACGCTTAATTACAGTTAAACACAAAATTACTACTATCATTTCAGAGTTAATGGAAATAACAATAATTCATATGCACAACAAAATATGTGATAACATTGCAAGAATCACAGGTATGCAATTTAATTAATTACAGAATTACAAAACATAGTGACACTTATCTTTGAAATTGTCATGCACCACCAACTGCGTGTAGACCTTCCGCGAACCTCCCAGCCTTAGGCCACGCTGTTCATCACTCTCAGCAGTAGGTCACCCCCGAGATGGGACTAGGCTCCACCGGGTAAGGAATCCTAGGCTAGGTAAGGTTTACAGGAAGAATACACGTAAAAGAAGGAGGATTCTCTCCCAAGAACCACTTATTCCCACTTCCCACAGACTCTCCTTCCCGACATCCCTGTCCCACCCCAGGAGTATACACCTTCTCTGTCACCTAGACTGTCCTTCAACTGCTAACCTCCCTTGCCTTGGGCTTCAATAATAGACCGGACCGGAAATCTCTGAGCTCTGTGGAAGCTACAAGGTTCCTTCCAGGAGATCTCTCCTTCCTCCGTGCACTCTCTCACCTGGAGAGAGTCACTCATAGGCTTGGTAAAACCTACCTCTTCAACAAAAATCACCTCCCTCACCTGGAGAGAGGTTACACATAGGTCATACAACCGGTTTCCTTAATCTCGTTCCCATACAAAGCAAAAAAACAACAACGCTTAGCAATGAACATACAATAGCAGCAAACCACACCCAACCAAGAACTGCATGGCCACCACAGTCAACTGGGACAAAAAACATGGGTTTCTAAAAACAAGTGACAGACAAATGCTTCATCATAACAAGGCTCAACAATTACGAGATACTTTGGGTTTCCCCAACTAGCAATAAAGGACAGACTCATGGCTCAGAGATACGTAAGGTGTATAGAGATTCCACGCAGAGACTCCCACGTTTCAGGTAAAGGATCCAACATAACACCCAACAGAGATCGATTGGGAACGCCTGCCCATTCAGATGAAAGATGGAGAATGGACTCCCCGACTCAGGTGATGGATGGAGGAATGCTCGATGAACCCACTTAGACGCAACTGTCTGCGGAAAAATGGGAACCGAACCCCCAACACGGCTCATTTTCTGGGTTAAATCACATGCGCCTAGCTCGACACATGTCGCCCATGAAGCTGCATATGTTCCTCCCTAGGAACTTAGGACAAAACATAGATTTCACATGGCTTTTGGAATAATATTAAATAATTATTCCCAAGGACTTTATCCCCTAGGCTCAACACTTAGCCTCTCTTTCCAACCTTCTAGCCCCCAATCCCTTACCCATGCTTTGTGGAAGCTTAGTCCCCCATCACTCATTCATCGTGGTTGGTCCACACGCAGAGGTTTTTATCTTTATTAATAATGTGCATAGTTACATGTACAAAATCAGGCTCTTGGCCTTCAACACTTAGGCTCGCTGGACTAATAACTCATAACCCCATCATCTTATATAAACTTAGCTCACCATTCTATAAATCATAATTACAATTCATAATGGAATCAGGGAAAGTCCTTGGGGTATTACATAGGGGATCTTTGTCTTGATCATAGACCAGGACAAGATCTCCTTCGGAGAAAATTCGAGGATGAATGGGCCGATCGTACTGACACTTGACTTGTTTCTTATGAGCCACATTGGCTGAGGCTAAATCATGACATTGCTTATCGAGCTGCTTGAGATATAGTAGGTGTTCCTCAAGTGGTGAAGTGTCTGACAGTAATTCCACTGCCAACTTTAAAGAAGGGATCTGACACTCAATAGGTAAGACTGCTTCTAGCCTGTATACAAGTTGAAAAGGTGAGAAACCGGTTGAAGTCTACATAGATTTTCGGTAGGCCCATAATGTTGAGTACAACATAAAATGCCAATTTGACTTGGTAGATTTGATCATCCGCTGAAGTATAGTCTTGAGAGGCTTATTCACAGCTTCAACCTGACCATTCGCTTGTGGGTGATAAGGTGACGAATGTTCTTACCTCAACCCAAGCTTTGATGTTAACTCAATCATTATTTTGTTTTGAAGGTGATTTCCATGGCCAATGATAGTCTCCTTCGGGATGTTGAACCTTGCTACTATCTGATTAAAAATGAAAAGATTCGTTGTTTCACCATTGTTGGAGATATCTATTAGAATCGTTGTAGTGATACTTTCCATGTTATCCTCGGCATAAACTGCATGCCTAGCTAGAGGATTGGTAGGAAAAGCACTATCTCCATTCACAGTCGAAACAAATTCTCCCGCTCCTATTCTCCTTAACTCGGGAAAGAAGTAAGATCTATGATGAAGATCGTCCCAGGGTCTGTCAGGACTAGTCATTTCCTCGAGAATTGCCTCATCGGAGGGAAATACTATGTCTAAAGGATATTTAGTGGAAAGAGAACCTTGAACCCAAATAGGCTCGAGGAATGGATCTAATTCCTATGGGGGAGTTGAATCGGATTTGGCCAAAGTTTTTTGGACAATGTTGTACGCAAGCTCAACGGTGAATAGGGCATGGCCATGCTAGGATGCCTTGTACCTTCCATCGAAGCTAATGGGGAAGGTAGAGTCCATGGATCATTAAAGTAAGTCATTCGAAATGACAAAACTTGAAATATTGCAGCCCTAGGCTGCTTGGGAACAACCAATATAAGCTTGACATCACCACAAGGTGGAGGGTAATCAAAATTTCCCATCAACGACGGAAACAAACCAGCACCTAGGTTGACAATGTTAGGCTGTGGATTATCAATCGTCGGGACTGTGGAAGCCCCCAATGAAGGGTCAGGAAGGGAAAATGACAATTGATAAATGGTCACAATTTGGCCCTCATGCAGAAAACACAAGACCCAAAAAACCATAGAAACCACTGCATGCATCGCATAAGTCCAAATCCTTCCTAACAACAGGTTGTAGTCGAGGGGCGCATCAACTACTTAAACTTTGACGCACATGGATTTTCCTCCCAAATTCATAAGGAAAGAAGGAATTATTTTGTGTGGTCTGAACGACCGATCGTCAAACACAGTTAGAAACATAAGTGACAGAGACAAACTGGGTTGGCCTATGGATTTCCAACACACCAATGACATCATGCAAGTTGAGGCATCCTCGTCAACCACTGTACAAAAAATGTTTCAAGTAAAATATTTTGTGGTATTGGCCACTATTATCTAAAACACAAAGTGGTAAGGAAAAAAAGGTTTTAATTTGGTTGGATAAAATACTATCGCTCCCAGGTTACAAGTCTCTATCAATGCCAAGGCGAATAACAACTATTTTCTCTGCAAAGGGAAACCCTAGAGGACTTCCAAAGAAGACATCACACAAGGGGTCTGTGCCAAATCTTCCACAATTGAGTATTTATGGGTGAACCTCGTGTTTGGATTATGATAATCCTTTTTAAATGCACCTTTCAGGATGCGAGTCATCTTCTCGCCCGCCATCTTCTCAATATGAAGAGGAGTCAGGGGGTTCATGGATTCTTTTCCTTTTTCATCAAATTCTGGAATTTCATAATCTCGAGCACTGGTCTCTATATTATCCTCAGAATTCATCATGTAAATATTCGTCACCAGGTTATTACTAGTAGTCACAGGGGGTCCCTGACTGCCCCCTTCCGCGCTCGAAGGTGCTAAAGCTTGAGCCATTTTTTTCCCATGTGTAAATGGGTTCATCAACACAACAGATTGTTGCTGCACCAATAGCTTCCAAGATTATGCAAGTCAAGGGCACAGATGAGTCGAGTGGTCTTCCATGCAAAGGTTACACGGATACTTCGACTTTCTCTTCTCCATTTTTCCCCCACCAAAATTGTTAGTATCATTTTTGTCCCCTTTACGCTTCGTGTTCTGTTGTTTCTTCTTTCCCTCTGGCTGTTGGTTGGCCTTAGGGTTTTTTGAATGCACACTGTGTATGTCCAACACTTGGGTAGGGGGAACAACCGAACTCGAGGTCTAGCTAGCCACAGTCTGTTGTATTGAAAATTGTTGCTATTTATTTGACAACAGATCAGTGGAATTTCCTTGTGTTGAACCCACAATACCATTGGCATGGGGTCCAAACTTTTTCATAGCCTTATCAAGAATAGACCACGATGCATCTGGAAAAATCTCATAGAGAATTCTGGGCTGAGAGTAGATAAGTTCAAGTTGTTTCTCTCTCATTATCGCCTCCTCCTATGAAAAAACCCCATAAGTCACTATGTCCTTGGATATGCAAGGCACCAAAGACTTCAGGAACCACTCTAGAAAGAAATACGAACGGACCTGGACCTTAATCAAGCTCTTTCAACGCTGCCATTCTCGGATCTGATCTGAGATATGGTTGGCCTTGGTTTTCTCAAAGTTAGCCAACAATTCGGTGTTGGAATCGTATCTCATGGGTAACTGAAAATGGTTCAAAAAAACCATCACCAAGTCATTGAAGTAAGAATACCTCAAGTGGTTGAGCTCAAAATACCATTTCGCGAAACCCCCTATAAGAGTGCATTGAAAAATACGCAACTGGATAGAGTTGTGTTGTAGGGAGTTTGACGAGCACCATAAATGGAAAGTTGTCATGTGATCACTTGGATCTTCTCTAGGCTTACCTCCAAATTTAGGAATATATGAGGGCAACTTAGTCGGCATGGGAGGCCAACGTGAATCATGACAAATTAGGTTGTTGAGTAATCTTGACAAGTCTGGAAAATGTAGTGTTGCCAGAAATGGTAGTTTAGGTTGAGTACTATGGACAGGAAAAGAGGGTCTTGGAGTTTGAATGGCACCAGGTTGCCAAGAAAAGTTGGACTGTTGGCCAGGATTCTGGTAGAAACTGTGTCCTTGACCAGTGTACCAAAACTGTGTCTGTTGGGGTATCATCAGCTAACTCCCATAATTGGACGACATAGCTTGCGTAGGGATTTCTCCCTACGTTGTGTTCCAAGGATTTTGGAAGGGGATTCCCCTAGCCGATCCGACGATCATGGGTACGGAGCCCTGCCCGGGATTCCATTAAGCATGGAAGGGGTTACCCCTAACCGACATCCCTTGCGAGGGAATTGATCCCTGCCAAGGATTCCAAAGACCCTGAGTGGAGAAAACTCCATTCGTCACTCCCTGTGAAGGAATAATAACCTACATGGTTTTTTTTTGCCCAAAACTAGGGTTTCCCACAGTCGAGACAACAGCTGAAGAAAATTCCTTGTTCCCAAATGCATCTAACAAAGAGAATGTCATAGATCCCATCGACATTGTGTAATATGAAGGTCCTAAACTGCCTTCTCCAAACAAGCTGTAATTAGCATTTGTCCCAATTGGTTGCTGGAAAGCACTACCGAGCGAGGGGGACAGAGGAGATATGTGACCCCCACCATAAGGGATAGAATTAAAGGGGATTGAAGCACCCCCGAAGGACCCTTGAATGGGATAATTTGAGCTCCTTGCCCCCAGACCCATGGTCTGTAAGGTGGGGTAGATAATAACCAAGTTCAAATCAAAGTTGGGCATCCCATATGAGAATGGAGGGCCCATTGCACTCTGAGTAAAAGGAGCAGTGGTTGATGTCGATAATGGTATTAGACCACTGCCTGAAGTAGAGGGAGTTGAGACCACTATGGTCTGGACTAGCGAGGGTGGGAGAGGAGGTAAGATGCCCCCTATGGTTGTAGCCGTAACAGGAATATGGGGATTCCCGGACGAAGTAGCAACATTTGCTTCCATTGTCACTTGTAAAACTAACTAGCGCTCAGAAGGTGTCACCTCGGGAAGGAAAAATTGTATGAATATTGGTGTCAAAAATTCAGTTATTGGAGGGTTGGCTGGCCTAATATCTTCTGCCTCAATGTCAGAAATGGTAGGTTCCTCCGGAGTCGAATAGTCTCCTCACAGAGCAGGCTCGGGCACAGTTTCTTGTGGCCTGGTCGCTTTGAACGACCCTTCTTGGTCAAGTATTCACCGTAACAGTGGTGGAGGTGGATCCAATGGAATCGACGAGAGGCCTTGAAGCCTTCATGACCGATGAAGCTTCTGATATTCCACCTTGTGAAATGATCAACCGACATAGTAAGGCTTAACTAGAGTTTAAACACCAAACACACACTAAAAGATTCCTATATAAAAATCAAGAAGTCAACTATCTAGTAGGAAGGACAGTTACACTAATCAACACTAGAGAAATTAACTGGTGTAAGTGAAACTCGAACACATAAGTACATGTTGAGCACTCAACACACCCCAAAAAGGCCTCTACCAATTTTTTTCTTTTTGGGTACCACTTGATCTTTTGCACTGTTTGATTTGACTTCATTTCTAGAAAATGTTCTGTATTGGCTTATTCTCATGACTCTCATCATGTATTCAAGTTTTCTTGAACTTATTAAACCTCATGACCTAAAAGGCCTTAATACCTGAATAAAGAATCGGCAGCCGAAACAATTCACTCAACACGCTCAGATTCGGCATCAGATGGAATTTAAAGAAGGAAAAGAACCACTTGGGAAACCTCAATCCTTGAGCGTCGATCTCCATCGACATCGACAAAATAATTTTTTTGTTTTATGACAATTATTGCATAAGGGTATTGCCGATTGCCGATGCCTGACATGCTTATCAGAATTGGGGAAAACCGAAGGATAGTAAAAAACATTCTGACCCCATTAAAGGATATTCTCGATCACCAATCCCTGATGCATTTTCGACATCGACAATTTTTCGAGGAAGCTAATATGAAGAAAGCACTTGATAGGTTTATCATCGATCGTCGATCCTGGATAATTTTTCGTCATCGGAAAGCTAAGGTTTTCGTTAGAACGAATGACTTAATTAAAGTCTCGACTTTGATTAATACATGCAAATTAGGTCACTGATATTCAATGCCACATGTCTTTATCATATTGGAGAACTGTACAGTCTAGTTTTACCCCGAGTCATTCTCAGCTCCCTAGTTTCGAGTCACACCTCCAAGTCATCTTTGCCACGACAGGATTGTAAGGTGAAATTTATCGGCATCAGAGTTTTTTGTAGAAGGACATCAATGAAAATGTTCATAACACATCCCCAATACCCAATCCACTCACTGAGAGAGCGACACGATGGGACGTTTTAGCATTAGATACGATCGGATTTTGATCATTTAAGGAGATAATTAATACCAAATCATGCATTAGTTGCTACCTCGTGCGCCAATCAAAATAACCATTTAAAATCACCGATAGACCACATCACCCTCCATGCCTCTGCCATCAACCCACGATGAATTTAAGTTGTAGATATTCAGCGGTAGATTTGCTAACATTTCACTCATCACCCGAATTGAATGGATGATGCGACACAGTAAGTTCTTCCCTGTTTAAATTCTCTTGAGACATTGTAAATTAAATCATTCTATGCATAAGAGAATTATGGAGCCTCTGAAGGATAAATACAAGCTACTCAAAGGTTGTATCGATCCCGTGATTGTCGAAATAACCAGTTTTTAACAAGCTTCAGAGGTATGTATCTGAGTGTGTGAATTTATTGGCTATAATTCATATTTTTTTGTCCGGTTTTTGTTTTACACAGTCTATGGAAGTTTATTTTAGTTGCAGGAACAATACTGCCAAGAAATCCAACCACCAGATGATCATCGAGGGAACCAAAGATGAAAGAACCGGAGGTGGGCGAAGGCTCCTCTCCAGGGGCCACAAAACAATTAGAATAAAATTTGAGGACAAAACTGATCATTAAGACAAAAACGAAGAAGGTTTTCATTAAACCTCTGGACTTTGGAGATACAGAGGAAAGCATAGGGTCCAATATGGCACTCCCACATTGGGGATAACTCTTTAATAAGATCAGCTGGGAGGAATACCCATAATATATCCCACACAGTGATCCAGATGTAAGAGAAATCGATGACGAGGTGTTCCTTAACATATGATGGTCGTACCTACATATGGTGGCAACAAGAACCCATGTTTTTCCTTGCATTGAAGTCCTGAAGTGGCTAATCGACCACACAAACACACAAAAATGTTTAATCAATGATGAAAATGGGGGGCGGGTTGGAGTGTTCCTGCCGATGGAAGTTTAGAAATACTACAAGATTAGATATCCTGAGGAGTAGCTGAACAAAGACTTCATGGTGAATTTCTACAAATGCCACGACACCAGCCGGGTGATGGCCTCATGGTGGAGGTAGGACAAGAAGTTCACCAACCGAAGCACTGGTTGGTACGGGATGACCAACCTAAGGGAGCCATACATCTATTTGATGGCTCTCATCTGTCAATTATATAGAGAGAAGGAATGCTCTAGATTTTCAAGGGCATAGATGACCTTGGCTTACACAGTGGCGATATTTGGTGATGTAGGAGCATCGCCGGCAAAGCACAAGCGTGGAAGACAACTGGGTGCACTAGTGTACATTTTGAAGTATTTTGAAATTCAAAAGATCAATGTATTTATTGTCATATCTGACAAAACTTTTAAGTTATGAGTGTATTTAATGACTGGAGGCTAAACCATCATGTAAGATTGATGGGGGAATGTATTTTGGTTTATGAATCAAATCACAGTATAGATTTGGAGCTTGCGCTCTCATCTGTCTAACTCAATATTTATTGTAATAAGTATTCAACAATTGATAGCATTCAATTCCATTAAAATAGCATAGAGTAGTTGGAGGGAAGAACTCAAAGGAGTCCCTTTGTATAAAGCATCGTATTATTGCCAAGGAGAGGCTATTGAATCTAGTATGTAGATTGCCATTGTAAGATAAGAGATGGGATATATAGAGAAATATTGTATGAATATATGTAAGTTTCAGTTGGATGAATATAACAGAGATATATTGTCCCAAATGTGTATTGAGTATGTGTCTATCTGAATGAATGGTAGAGTTTCTGGTGTTTTTCAATTCTCTGTTATTTATTATCTTGAATCCATGACCGCATTTGCTTTGTATAATGTATGAGTCATTTGTGAGGATTAGAGATGTTTCAATATTTTCTTTTCATTGAGTGAGTGCAAGGAGTGTATAGTGTCCGCAAGGAGAGTGTGACTGAGTCTATTTCAAATCAAAAGCTCAGAAGAGATAACAAGAAGTAGTGTGTCTGCAAGGAGTGCATTGACATCCGCAAGGAGTGCGTGACCGAGTTTTCAGACTCAAAGCTCAGGAAGATTAGCATGATTTTAGTCATGGGAGATAGACGTGGTCGGAGAACAATCACAAGGAGAAAGAAGCCATCCTCAAGGAGAAGCTAAGTTGTGGATTAAAGTTTGTTGCAAGGTGAGCGCACACTAGGAATTCAACTAAGTGTCGAAGAGATTGTTCAGAGGAACAAATTTAAGAAAGGAGGCTCAAGAGGAAGAGCGACGAAATTCTTTAAGGAAAGGAGTCCTTGAAATCCTCACTGAAAGTCAGTGAATGAAATATTCATTCCAGAGGAGACGAATGATTCCAGACCATTATCTCTGGGAAAGCAGGGAGGAGGATAACCATGAGGCATTGTGGTATTTCAGAGTTTGAGAGGTTGAAGACTCAATGAAGGAGAATCACGAAGTTCAAATTCATGATCCGATCCCAACCGATGATCGCGGGACGCACGTGGCGAAAAATTAGGGAGTTCAGGAATCCAAAAGATCAGAGGTTTGCAGGTGAGAAGCTTAAAATTTGTAAGGTCGTGAAGTCCAAACCATTGTGGGGCTGACGAATTTGAGGAGATGCGTGGCGTGAGTTTGGAGACTCGGAGTTGTGTGCTTTAGGAAGAAGTGAGGAAAGGATTTGGGATATCCCCGAAGTCCAAATCATGAAGGAGATAGACCCATGGTCATAATTGTGTTCACTTGCGAAGGAGACCTGTGTGTGTGGGTAGAGTTATTTCGGGTGCCCATAGGGACCTAAGGAGTCGCTCTAACTCAACATTTCAAATGATCCAAGATCGGGAGGTCAAGCATCCCTTTGGAGGGAAGGGGGTTTGCACCAGGAGTGGTATCATAGAAAGTACAAAATTGACTTCTGTAAGGAGAGGTATCAGAAGCATCAACACAATGTCACCTAAAAGATGTGTTGATCCGCCTATATCCAATAGAGCTATGGAAAGGGATATGACAGAATTGTGTGCGAGGTTGGATGCCATGGAGAAAACACAAAGGAGAGTGTCTGATGTTGGATATGTCAGTGAAGCAAAAATCGATAATGTATAAGTTGAAGAGGAATTTGTGGCTGAGGATGCTATGGAAGAATGCTTGTTGAGAGAGGTTGTCAAATTGGGTGCGAGAGTGAAGATTGACATCCCTATATATGAAGGAAATTTAGACATAGAGGAATTGCTTGACTGGATACAAGCAATGGGCAAGTATTTCGACTATGAGGATGTCGAAGAGGAGAAAAATCTAAGACATGTTCTCACTAGATTAAAGGGACATGCAACACTATGATGGGATGAGCTGCAGGCCAATAGGAGGAGCAAAGGCAAGCAAAACATCAAGAGTTGGGATCAAATGGTATCCAGGTTGAAGGAAAAATTCATGTCCAGGGATTACTAGATAAATATGTTCAGGAGGATGCAAAACCTGAGATAGAGAGGGTTGAATGTAGACATTAGCTCGTACCAAAGGAGTTTGTCTTGTATAGCAATAATCACACTTTGCAATTCATAACCAGACATGAGAAGTTAAACCAAAAACATGCTAAGTGGATAGAGTTTATGAAAATTTTCAATTTTTTCATTAAACATATTTCTGGAAATGATAACAAGGTTGTTGATGCATTGAGCAGGATAATTTTGATTCTGCAGGAATTTTAGGTCAAAACCTTGGGGTTTGATCACCTTAAGGAGATATGTCATAGTGATCTAGATTTTGGAGAGGCATATGAAGCATGTGAAAATCCTGTACTCAGAGACAGAAGCTAGTGGGATGGATATCTGATTCAGGATGGGTTGATGTTCAAAGGATGTCAGTTGTGCATACCAAGATGCTTGATGAGGGAGAATTTGAAGAAGGAAAATCATAGTGGAGGTATGGATGGACACTTCAACCATGAAAAAACATTTTCTCAATTAGACAGTTCATATTATTGGCGAGGTATGAGAGCAAAGGTGAAGAAATTTGTGAAAAATTGTAAGATTTGTCAGTATGCTAAGGGGAAGAAACAAAACACTGGGTTGTATCAGCCATTACCTATTCCAGAGAGGCCTTGGGATGTAATAAGCATGGATTTTGTGTTGGGATTGCCAAGGACACAAAGAGGAAGTGATTCCATATTTGTGGTGGTGGATAGATTTTCAAAGATGGCACACTTTATCCCATGCCAGAAGACCAGTGATGCAACACATGTTGTGAATTTGTTCTTCAGAGAGGTTGTGAGACTCCATGGATTTCCCAGGAGTATAGTTTTAGACAGGGATACCAAATTTGTTGGTAATTTTTGGAGGATGTTGTGGAAAAAGTTGGGGACAAAACTATCTTTTAATTCTACATATCATCCACAAACAAATGGAAAACCAAGGTGGTGAATAGAAGCCTAGGAGATTTGCTGAGGAGTTTGGTTATTGAACACCATAGCCAGTGGGATTAGATTATAGCACAAGATGAGTTTGCATATAATAAATCGGTGAACAGGAGCACTGGGAAAAGTCCATTTCAAATTGTGTATGGAATAAATCTGAGAGGAGTTTAAGAATTAAGGGATCTAAAGCAAAGTGAGTTTAGAAGCATGGGAGCACAAGATTTCACTATAGAGATGCAGGAACTTCACAACCAGATCAAGGAGTAGTTGAAGAAGACCAGTGGTGAATACAAGCACAGAGCTGATCAACACATGAAGAAGCTTGAATTTGAAGTAGGGGTTCAAGTTCTAGCACATCTAATAAATTAAAGATTCCCGAGGGGAACATATAATAAGTTGAAATTGAAAAAGATAGGGCCATGTAAAATATTGAGGAGATTTGGTGAAAATGCTTATGAGTTAGAATTGCCAGAAGATGTGGGTATATCACCCATATTCAACATTACAGACATGTATCCTTACAGAGAGGACAGAACTGAAAGAGATGAAGATGAAGAGAGGATCCAGTGGGAGAAATAGATGCCTGTAGTTGAGAATCCATAGATGGAAAGGATCATAGATCGGCGATTTGGTATGAATACCATAAAGAAGATGTATATTGAATACTTGGTGAGGTGGAAAGGATGACCAACAGAAGATACCAGTTGGGTTAATGAAGCAGAGATCCAAAAACATGGAATATCGGTGCAAGAGCTCATGGACAAGAATCGATGAATTTTTAAGCCAAGGGAGTATGATACAGGAGCATCGCCAACAAAGCACAAGAATGGAATACATGTGGGTGCACTAGCGCACATTTTGAAGTATTTTGAAATTCAAAAGATCAATGTATTTATTGTGATATCTGAAAAAACTTTTAAGTTATGTGTTTCTTTAATTACTGGAGGTTGAACCATCATGTAAGATTGATGGGGGAACATATTTTGGTTTATGAATCGAATCGTAGTATAGATTTGGAGCTTGCGCTCTCATCTGTCAGACTCGATATTTATTGTAATAAGTATTCATTAGTTGATAGCATCCAATTCCATTAAAATATCGTAGATTAGTTGGAGGGAAGAACGCAAAGGAGTCCCTTTGTATAAAGCATTGTATTATTGCCAAGGAGAGGCTGTTGAATCTAGTATCTAGATTTCCATTGTAAGCTAAGAGCTGGGAGATATAGAGAAAGGTTGTATGAATATATGTAAGTTTTAGTTGGATGAATATAACAAAGATATATTGTCCCAAATGTGTATTGAGTATGTGTATATCTGAATGAATGGTAGAGTTTCTTTTATTTTTCAATTCTCTGTTATTTCTGTTCTTGAATCCATGACTGCATTTTCTTTGTTGAATGTATGAGTCATTTGTGAGGATTAGATAAGTTTCAATCATTTCTTTTCATTGAGCAAGTGCAAGGAGTGAATAGTGTCTGCAACGAGTGCATGACTTAGTCTGTTTTGACTTGAAAGCTCAGAATAAATAACAAGAACTAGTGTGCATGCAAGGAGTGCACTGACGTCCGCAAGGAGTATGTGACTGAGTTTTAAGACTCGAAGCTCGGGAATATTAGCATGATTTCAGTCACGGGAGATAGAAGAGGTTGGAGAATAGTCGCAAGGAGAAAGAAGCCATCCTCAAGGAGAAGCTAAGTTGTGGATGAAAGTATATTGCAAGGTGTATGCAGACCAGGAATTTGACTAAGTGTCGAAGAGATTGTTCAGAGGAACAAATTTAAGAAAGGAGGCTGAGACAAAAGAGTGGCAAAATTCTTCAAGGAAAGGAGTCCTTGAAATCATTATTGAAAGTCAGTGAATGAAAGATTTGTTCTAGAGGAGACGAATGATTCCATACCGTTAGATCTGGGAAAGCGAGAAGTAGTATAACTGTGAAGCATTGCGGTATTTTGGAGTTCGAGAGGTTGAAGACTCGATGAAGGAGAATCACGAAGTCTGAAGTTGTGATCCAATCCCGACCGTTGATCGTAAGGAGCACGTGGCGACGGATCATGGAGTTCGGGAATCCAGAAGATCATAGGTTTGCGGGTGAGAAGCTTAAAGTTCACAAGGTTGCGAAGTCCGAACCATTGTCACTTCAAGGTACGTGGCACGAGTTTGGAGACTCGGAGTTGGTCACTTCAAGAAGAAGTGAGGAAAGGATTCGGGATATCCCCGAAGTCCAAATCACAAGGGAGATAGACCCACGGTCATAAGTGTGGTCACTTGCGGAGGAGACCTGTGTGTGTGGTTAGAGTTATTTCGAGTGCCCACAGGGACCCAAGGAGTCGCTCTGACTTTGCATTTCAAATGATCCAAGACTGGGAGGTCAAGCATCCCTTTGGAGTGAAGGGGGTTTGCACCATCTCAGAGAAATTTCAACCGGGGGGCAATAATTTCTAAACAATGGGCTCAGACGCTAAAGGAAGGAGAGATGTCATCTTTCTACATGGCTTCATATTTTCTCGATGTCATGTGTGCCAGAAACATATTTTCCACCATGAATCTGAGCTGGAATGTTGTAGAGCTCATGGTCTACGTCTATTTCAGCGTGCTATGGGAGAACATGTATAAGAAGTCTTACTCCCTCATCTACGATGAATTCATCGTGAAAATCTATTTTATTCTTTTTAAGAAGGAATTCCCGAGACAATCGAATGTGACCAAGAAAATGATATCTAGGGTAGGCCACTGGTACTTGGATGAGCGCGACACCTACATCAGGGTGTTCAGGGCCACCAGAGCACCACATCTCCTACCATATCATGTCCTGGACCAGCTTGTAGTGGGATAAATATGCTATCAAACCATTTTGCAAGGCTACAATGGCACCCTAGTCAAGGACAAGAAGCGAGCGTTCATACCCTATGGTTTCCATGTAGGGTTCTACTTGGTAAAAGACACAACTCAAGCCAAACAAGAAGGGTTGAGTGAACTCAAATTTAGATTCCAAACGTGTCGATTCCGCAAGCACGATCCAAAGAGCCTAGTATTGCAACTTTCCCCACAAGTGTCGTCCTACTGTTTTTATGCCCACGACAAATTCGAAGACGAAGTCTTCACAGAAAATGCCCAAGACTGGGACGAGGTGGTACAAAGTGTTGGCAAATATTGAACAAGCAACGAATGCGTGTTGATGATTGTTGTCTTTGATGGCAACAACAGAAATGGCAGGATATAAAGCACAGGAGGAACAACATTGAAGAAAACATACGCATTGAAGAAAACGCGCGCAACAG
>ML808058.1:29146-48960 GCA_009831015.1 Picea engelmannii
ATCTTTACTCTTACTATCCATATGTTGTATGTTGCTTGATGACACATGAAGAAATATTAATAATTGTTAACAAGGAATAAAATTGTTTAAGCTTATAAACAACTGATTCACCCCCCCCTCTCAGTTGTATTAGTATTTCCAACACAAAGGATGGCCTACCCAAAAATGACTAGGTTCAAGGCCATGAGCTTGGATGAAAAGGTGACAAATATAGAAAAGTCAGCTCAAGAGGCCCTCAGAGCCTGGGAATAAATCAGAGCGGAAAAAGCAATAGAAGTTCCCCTGGTGGGCTCGACGCAGAACATGGAATTTCCTATGACACTCGATGCACAGGAAAGGGGATTTCGCATGATAGAACAAGTGTAGCGAGTGATTGATCATTTTCAAGATGACCTGGACCTCATAGGAATGACAAGGGCCGCTGCTGACAACCCAGATGAAAGTCAGGCAGGTTGTTATCGGGTAAATCGGTGAATGAGGACATAGACTAATCCCCCTAGATCCACCTAAATCTAAAACAAAACACGAAAGGACATGGCACTTTCCCTAGGCTCTAATCATCAAATTTACTACCGAACAAAAGACGATAGACATACCTTTAAATTTCACTTCCTTATGTCTTTTTTGTTCCTATTTCGCTCTGGTGCTCTTTTGATATTGATCCTACAGTGAGACACAAACCAACCAAAGTGAAAGAAAAGAGAATATATTCAATGAAAACCTATGCATATGATCAAGGAATTATGAAATAAAATAAAGATAATTCTATAGGAAAGAAGCATGCCACTGTATTATATTAATAATAGGAAGAGAGATTACAACCTGATGCCTTGATGTTGTAAGGTTCCTTCCAATGATTCCTTGCTTCCCACACACTTTTGATCCAAGAATTCTAAGACTATAGATCTGACATCTATCTTGACAAAAGAAAATCTCAAAGCCACTCTAACCAAGATAATAATTCCAATCCAAATCCAACTAACTTTCTCCATGAGAGCTCCTCTCCTTTTATAAGTTGAAGAGGATAAGGTATGGAGGTTAGGATGATCCCACTAAATCATGAAAGTGAGTAAGATCCAAACCATTTGGAGGCCACCTCACCATAGAAGCTTCTCCTTCTAGAAGCATCGAGAAAATTCTCATTTTTCCCACGTACGAAGGCCGCCGCGACCTGGCTATAGTGCAACCTGTGGAAATTCTGTGCCCTAGCTATAGTGCAGCCTGTGGAAATCAGGCATTTCCGCACGCTAGCTATGGTGAAGACTGTGGAAATCCTCCAAAATAGGGTTTTTACAGAGGAAAACAAAACTTATTCTCTTAAGGAAAGTTCTTCTCCCTTCTTTCTTTAGAAATTTAGGCCATTGACCTCTCTGAATGAAACATATAGGTTTACATCATTAACAATCATGAGGGTGACAAAAATAATGTGTAACAGAGAGCCCCCCAAAGTATGAAGTTAGAATAGAGTGATAGTTGGAATACTTTGTCGAGTGTGTGTAGGGAAAAAGGAACACGTTGTTCGGAAACCTGTCAACAAATAAGGAAACACATTACAATAATATATCATCACTGAGGTAGACATTCCCATACTCAGAATAAAAATGACTCAAAGCATAAATGTTGACATGCGAAGATCCATGTCAAGTAAGACAGGTCATGGCCACCAAACATACACCGTGGATCCATGCCATTATGACTCAAATCTGAACATAACCACCAAAAATACACTGTGGATATATGTGTTAAAGACTCAAATTTGAACATAGCCATGAGACATACAATGTGGATCTATGTAATAGTACAAACTGACTATACTCCAACACAACCTGAATCTGTGAGAAAAGATTCAGGGTCTTCATCTCCACCACTCTATAGTACGAATCTAACCATGTGAATACATGTGTTAAAGTTGAACATGGTAGAAACCACTTGATTACTGGTCGATGATGTGAATCATTAACAAGTGCAAGGGAAATCACCGTTAATGTCAATGACTCCCATGGTACTCTAGTACAATCCAACGAATGCGAATTAATGAGATGAAGTCAAACACTCGGCGAAATCTCCCGATCAAGGGCCGATAATGAAAACCCATTGTCAAAAGTGAGGAAACCTGCCATTGAGGCATGTAGGTTCAAAGGTACCAATCAGTTTCTAAGTCTGATTCCTAAATAATGAGTTGAAGTCGACATGAAAAGACTCATCACAGGAAGGCCTCAATGTATCCTCCATCAATGACACGAAACAGGTAAAAATATTTGATGTAGATTAGAGAAACAAGTGATTCAAAACTGACTTAGGGATGGTTGATGAAATAGAAGGATTAAGTACTGCAAAAAAGGCCGAAGCAATATAAGGATTTCTAGGTTGAACTTCTCTTTGAACATATTGATGACACGACAACTGTCTTGGAAACACTGACTCAACAACAGGGATCATAGACCAATTTGTAATCTTATAAAGGAGTATGATCAGACAAGAATATTTTCCAACCTATACACAAAGTGAGTGAAAGGGTTTCATGTTCAAAGGTGACACTTCCATGGAATACAGGTTTAGACACATTTCTTTCACAATTTTTCCCCCACCATTTCTGGTGAGTACCTCTTTATTTTTACACAATCTTGAGGAGGATAACATATTCTTGTAATGTAAGCTCATACTTTGGATGATTCCCTCAAAATATGTTTAACAAACCCTAGGAAGGAGTGGTTCAGTCCCATATGGGCCTTTCGATGTTTGTTTAATGAGTCCAAGGAAAGAAAACTCAGGGGTTTTTCATGTTTAGAGAGTCTGAAAAACACTTAAAGAGAACTCTCTCAGTTCCTTTTTTGTAAAGTAGTCTGATGAGACCAAAAAAGAGATAAATTACTTCTCAACAGACATTTTCTTCAAATACTTTAACGAGCGTGAAAAGAACAAGATCGCTCATCAATCTTTTCATGTTTAGAGAGTCTGAAAAGAGCTTAAAGGGAACTCTAGGGGGTTCCTTTTTCGTATAACCTCTACGAGTCTGAAAAAGTGATAAAAGTTTACTCGGTTACATTCTCATTGATTTATGAGCATGAGAAAGAACAAATACTAAGCTTGGTAACTTATTCTCATGTATTTACAAGCATGAGAAAGAACAAAGACTAAGCTCGGGATTGTTTTCATTTTTATGCAATCTTTAAAACAAAACAAAACTATGCTTGGGATAGATTTTATTTTTAAACAATCTTAAAAACTAAACAAAAATATGCTTGGGCTTGGTTTCATTTTTACACAAGCTTGAACCAGAGAAAACTATGCTTGGGGTAGGTGGTTTCATTTTTACACAAGCTTGAACCAGAGGAAACTATGCTTGAGGTAGGTGGTTTCATTTTTACACAAGTTTGAACCATAGAAAACTATGCTTGAACTTCCCAACACATAACAAAGGTATGGTCGGTACTTAGACCCTAGTTTAAGAAGCTAGTGGCTCTACCTTTTGCATGAAGTCCAGAGGCTGAAAGAATTTCCCCCCAAGCCTCGTTTCATCCAACTGCAAAGGTGGATGAAAGGAAGCTTCAAATAGTAGATGAAGGACTTCACTAGAGAGGGGGAAAACTATTTCATTTTTTAACGAGCTTGATACAAGAGAAGAACTATGCTTGTGACTCTAAGTATAATCCCCACACCACTGTTTCATTTTTAACGATCTTGACATAGAAACGAGAACTATGCTCATAACCTATGTTTCATTTTTTAACGAGGTTGCCACAGAGACGCAAAAAACTATCCTCATAACTGGTTTCATTTTTTAACGAGCTTGAAATCAGAAAATCGTGGTCAAGGATGGTTTCATTTTTTAATGAGATTGAAGTCAGAAAATCATGCTCCAATCTCTTCTTGATCACGGCTTCCAAGAGGAAAACACCCTGGAAGGACACCATGTCAAGGGACAAACCTCGATCATGGCTTCCAAGAGATCTTCATTTGACAGAAGAAACACACTCTAGGACACCATGTCGAGGGTCGTGAGAGGGGTAAGGAGGTCAGGATGCAATAGCCCTACCTAAGAGGTCACCATGTCAGCTATCGGATCCAAGTCATTTTTATCAATAGTGGAAGGCATGGGAGACAACGCCACATAATTTACCTATGGCAGGGGCAATACCGTCTGCATATAAGAACCACTAAGGGAGGTAATCCAATCTGGACCGATGAATGAAAGTTGATCAATAGTCACAATTCCTCCATCTTGAGGGAAAGATATCACACGAAAAAGAGTGGACACAATATCTTTCATGGCATATACATAATCTCGCCCAAGGAGTAAAGAAAAATCCAAGGGGTATTGGACTACCATGACATCAATAAAGATAGTTTTCCCTCCCAAAGTTACAGGAAACTGAGGAAGGGTCCCTAAAGGTTGACTGGTTCTTCTGTTAAAATCTAACAAATTCTACGTAACCAGGGAAAACTGAGGACAACCCAAAGCTTTCCAAGAAAAAGAGGAAAAAATTCTAACGGACACACCTTCATCTATCAATGTCTGAGGAACGTCCCAACCACAAAATTGCACTATAATCTGGAAAGGAATGTGAGAGGGAAGATGAGGTCTAGTTATCACACCCCAATTAAAATGGATGGCCTCATTGCTTGGAGGAGGTTCCACGGGAGAAGGAGGAATACCCCCCGACATGGTAGAGTCTATATCAATGAGAAAAACATGGGTAGTATCGTGTTTACTCTCGAGCGGAAGATTAGGATCGACTGATGACAAGATCGGATTGACCACTTGGGTTGCATTCTCCAAGGGTAGAATGGGGTCGATGTTTGGAAAAGGATTGACCACTTGGGCTTCACTCTCTAACAGGAGAGTGGGATCAATTGAGGATGGGATTGTATCGACCACTTGGTCTACTGGTTCAACCAAGGACATGACCAGATTGACCACTTGATCAATCAGACTGGCCGATGAAAGGGACAGATTGATCATTCCATCAACTACAGGTGGGTCAAGAGTAAGCTTGTGATAAGAAACTGGAAGTTGAGGCTGTGAAATAGTCATGTCTTCCAGGAATTTTGATGCTTCTTCCATATGAGGGCAAAGATGAGTTAGATGATGCCCTTTGCATAACATACATGGGAACTTCGCTCTACTTTTCTTCTTCCCAATGGTGTCTTGACTAGTTCATGGGAGGTCATCAGCATGTTGTTCAGAGGTTGACGACATGGGTTGGTGAGGGTGTGTAGACCATGCTTCTATAACTTTGGATAGACCAGGGTAATCTTTAAGAAGATGGCTACCCTTAAAAATCCTGCAAGGGTACTTGGGATTATGGGTTGTTTGGGTGTTCTTGACATCATCAACACTCCCAGCATGATTAATAGTAACTGGTTGTTTTCCAACATGTCTGGCAGTGGTTGGAAGTTTGGATCCTTACTTATTTTTATTCTTCTTATTCTTTCGTTTCTTCTTCTTCTTATCCATCGAGTTACTAGATTTAGAGATTTCACTCGGTGAAGAAGATGAAATGGAAGAAGACCTTGCAAGTGGAGAAGGTGAAGAAGATCTTACTGGTGAAGACGGTGAAGGATCAACATGAGGTTGATGTTCTTGGGGGGAAGTGCTTACGACCGAAGAAATTACTGCATTTGGGATTACCTGAGTGGAAAACAACCACACCGACAATCCAATAGTGAGACCCGGAAGGCTCAAAGTAGTGATGTGAGGAGGACCAATGTTTCCATAAGAATAAAAAATAAAAGGTTCCACTGGAGTAGGGGTTCCTTCATTGGTCATTTCGGGAACTGATGCCATATAAAACAAATCCAACCTAGAGTCTGCTAGGGAAAACAAACAACACACACTAAAATTCTAGGAAGCAAGCAAACAAACAAAACCTTCTCACAATGAGCACACTAGTTAGTGATGAAATCCAACGTCATGGGAACAAAGTAAGAAAGGGATGAGATAGAGCGGGTGGAAAAGTTACGTTGACAACCTGCTTAATGAACTTACACCCTAGTGCAAGCTTCCACACATAAATGTGGGTATACCCTCCAAGGAGCCCGAGTGAGTTTGACCAACATCGATTCTAGGTGTTGTGAAGATTTTCCCCTCCACAGTCACCTTGTGTAAAGACCCTAAAGAGATAGGCCACTAAGGTTACCAATCACTGCAGTGATGCCTAGGGAAACAGTCGACGGTCCGATCCATGCACAAGGGCATGGTATCTAGCCCAAAATCAACTTAAAAGGATTCCACTCATCATTGTGGGTATACCTCTCAAGCGACCCCCATAATACACACAACCTCTACACCAAGATCAACAAAGCAGGGTGAGTAACTATGCTAGTCTCAATGCAGCCTCGTGATTGACCCTTGTGTTAGAAGGGCTTCCCAGGACAAAATGTAATAAGTGGATTTAACTGCTCCCTAACTCAAGATTCTATGCTTGTTTGCAACTTTGGAAAGTTATCTTTCACACCTATTCCAAAGCCCTACAACCAATCTAATGTAGGTTTGCTACCAAAAAGTATAAAAAATGTCTAATCAATTTTTTTATAAGCGCTTTATTTTATGGTTGTTGTTACTCAAGAGGAAAAATGGCGTGAACAATACGATGTTTTGACTGACTCGAAAGTTATGCAAAGAGATGAAGATGCAATATTTTCATTTCGATGAAATCTATGCTATGAGAAGGAGAAAACATTTATCATTCCCATATGCACAATGCCCCAAAATTTAATTAAACTCATCAATATCAATATTCTCAAGAAATGAGCAAAATAGACTGTACACCAATACACGATTCATGCCCCCCCCGGCCATGAGGGGGAAGACTTTTAAGAATTTAAGACCAAAAATCATGCAATTTCACTGCTTCAAATGAAAATATGCCCCCAATATAATGCAAAGAAAGAAATAATATTTTTGTTTCAAAGATAGCTAAAAGCAATAGCAAATCACTTCAAAACAAAAAACAACCCAAATAAAGTTTCTCTTTTACCATGAGTTATTCAGAAAAAAGAAGTGTTATTTTCACTAAACAATTCTAAAGAAAAACAAGGCTTTGTAACTGAAAGACACTCAAAGGAAGAGATCAAATCTTTCAAAAGAATACCAAATCCAAGGTCTGGGTAAGGAAAACCATCAAAAATCGAGAATTTCACAATTTCCGCAGGTGGGAAGACTAGCACAGTGCGGAAATCACTGATTTTCATGGGCCAGATATGGGTAGGATGCAACGTTTTTGCACTGGTAAAAATAGGTAGGGCGCAGAAATCCTAAGTCGCCGCACTGTCCCTCAAAGCAGGGTGCGGAAATCAAACAAAAATGGAAAAAAATAAAAATTGAGAAGGTTTTCCAGTGAAGTTTAATAGTCAGAGAGTCAAGCTGGATCTTGCAGTAACTTAGAAAATAGAAACCAAGCAATCAAAGCAAGAAAACAAGGAAAACTAGGAAAACATTCATTTCCCCAGTTGAGTCACCAATTTTGTTATCGGGTAAATCGGTGAATGCGGACATAGACTAATCCCCCTAGATCCACCTAGATCTAGAACAAAACACGATAGGACATGGTGCTTTCCCTAGGTTCTAATCATCAAATTTACTACCAAACAAAGGACGATAGACATAACTTTAAATGTCGCTTCCTTATGTCTTTGTTGTTCCTGTTTTGCTCCAGTGCTCTTGTGATACTGATCCTGTAGTGAGAAACAAACCAACCAAAGTGAAAGCAAAGAGATTATATTCAATGACAACCTATGCATATGATCAAGGAATCATGCAATAAAATAAAGATAATTCTATAAGAAAGAAGCATGCCACTGTATTATATTAATAATAGGAAGAGAGATTACAACTGGATGCCTTAATGTTGTAAGGTTCCATCCAACGATTCCTTGCTTCCCACACACTTTTGATCCAAGAATTCTGAGACTATAGATCTAACATCTATCTTGACAAAATCAAAGCTCAAAGCCACTCTAACTAAGCTAATAATTCCAAGCCAAGTCCAACGAACTTTCTCCATGAGAGCTCCTCTCCTTTTATAAGTTGAAGAGGATAAGATGAGGAGGTTAGGATGATCCCACTAAATCATGAAAGAGAGTAATATCCAAACCATTCGGAGGCCACCTCACCATAGAAGCTTATGCTTCTAGAAGCATCGAGAAAATGATCATTTTTGCCACGTACGAAGGCCACTGCGACCTGGCTATAGTGTATCCCGTGGAAATTCCGCGCCCTAGCTATAGTGCAGCCTGTGGAAATTACGCGTTTACGCACCCTAGCTATTTTGCAACCCATGAAAATCCTCCAAAATAGGGTTTTTACAGAGGAAAACACAACTTATTCTATCAAGGAAAGTTCTTGTCCCTTCTTTCTTCAAGAATTCAGGCCATTGACCTCTCTGAAGGTAACAGATAGGTTTACATCATTAACGATCATGAGGGTGATGAAAATAATGTGTAACATAGGTCCAAGTGGCCATGAGCTAATACAAATTGACGAAATTGCAGGGTTAGATAACCCTGAAATTACAATGCCACAAGTCAGATCACCAGGGGACGTTTCAGCTCAGCCAAAGATAGCAAGAACATCAGGTAGAGCAGGTGCACCAAACCCCCTCCATGACTTGATAAAAATCTATGATGATGAGTAAAATTCAGAGTGTTAGCACCAAGACCTGCATCTACAAAATTGGCATAAGACATTAGTAAAATTTATTCCTAGAAATTCACTGCCGAAAGTACTACCTAATCTCCTAAGACTAGTGTAGCGATGGTGTTGTGTAATTCCACAGTGTGCTACCAAATATCCTAGGCACTGTGAATTTCACACTGCTCTACCAAATCTCTTGGGCGCTGTGAATTTCACAGTGTGATACCAAATATCCTGGGCATTGTGAATTTCATAGTGCGCTACCAAATCTCCTGGGCACTGTGAATTTCACAATGCTCTACCAAATATGGATAGGACCTACCGAAATTGCAGGCCCATTTGGAGGAGATGCTACACAAGCTTGCTACCAAATGACACTAGCAACAAACACCTGGATTCAAGGAGTTCGAATTATCATTTTGGTGAGTGGATGATTATGTGGAGAAGAGAAAGGATTATAGGTGGCAGCATTATGACAACATTTAACCACTAGAGGATGCTTCACAATGGAAAGGAATGCACAGCAAAGAAGACCATGTCATTTAAATCATGTTGGATTGGTTTCCTACACAACTCCTTTTTGTAGCAGTTTGTTAATAATTGTTAGCATAGGTGTTCGATTGATAGTTTTTGTTGGAGAATCCGATGTGAGGAAGGGCCAGATCTCACCTCTAGTGGTTGCCTTTCCTTTTTGTTATAAATCCATGTTCCAAATGAAGAAAAAGGAGGAGGCCGAGAGGCTCTGTTTTTGTACTTTGACAGATTAATTTGAAGATAGCCTATCTTATCATTTTCTGTGTTAAGAATTCATTTGCAGAAGGAAGTGATGTTTAGCTATGTTTTTTCTTTGTTTTGAATCCTAAGCTTTGTTCTTCTTCAACAACAAGTGTGAGAGGGTTTCTTAGGGGGATCCTTTCAGATCATCTACCTTGTGAGTTGATAAATCTCTTCTAAAAAGGATCTTTAGATTATGATTCTTCTTCTACTGTATAAATATTATGCTTGAAAAGGATTTGCATGTCTTTCTGTTTGAAGTTCTATGTTTTCTCATAAAAGTCTTCCACCTGAAAGCCTTGAAAGGATAAACATTTCTTTTGGATGATCTATTTTTCTTCATATGGAAGATGATTTGCAGGGATAGATTCATATGATTTTTCAAGTCAAGCAGATAAATTTGGCCCTACCTCTCTCATAATTTCAAAATCAACTTTCTTTTCATATTTCTTGATGTGTAAGGCTTACCCTATGCAGTCATGGGGTGACTCCTTGCACTAATAGTTTTGGCACCATTTTCAGGGACGGATTTGAGCAGATTGAAAATCTCCTTGGAAAGAATGACATTGCACATCTCCAGCTTTAGATGGTGACTGAAGTTGGACACTTTCAAGACTGCACATTCACCATGGTGACTCCATTGTTCAGAATATGTTGGTGACTCCACTGGAATGAGACCAATTAAATGGATATTAAGGCTATATTGGCCAGGAGGTTTTCCCCCACTCAATTTATCATCCATAGATGATTATCCACATCATGTGTCTCTTATTGATGAATGGCAAGATCTACTACCTAGATTTTATGAAGGTGAGGATGATAGCCATGTTGAGCATGTTCAAGAATTTCATTATTTGATGCAACAACTTGACATCCATCATGAAGACATATTGATGAAAATGTTCATGTATTCATTGGATGGGGATGCACGTAAATGGTATTTCTCGCTACCCCTTTCCAGCATTTCATCCTTGAAGGATTTCTACAGAGTATTCAATGAACATTGGAAAGGGTTTTATCCCTCTGAAAGTATTTGTCATAACTGTTGTGAGGGATATGTAGAATGTGCTCAAAATTTGTTAGATTTCTCTACTGAATATAAATATGAAAATGATTTTATTCATTGTCCAAATGAAAGTATAAAGAATACTCCTGTATTCATAGAGGAAAACATTCAAAACTTTGTTTCAGATGAAAATCATGTGTATGAACAACTATAAGCAACAATTATTGTTGTTCTTGAAATGGATACTTTTAACAATTATATTCTTGATGAAATTATTGTTTTAGAGGTTGATCATCGGTATGAAGGGCAGACCATTTTTGATGAATATTATAGTAATGATGAGCAACAAGCTTATCCTATATTTGATCACTATGAAGACAGGGAGTATGATGCAGAGGTTGGCCTTGTCACAGAAGACATAACCCAAACATTTGACCAGGAGCAACCCTTATTTGAGGTTCATGAAGAGATCGTTTATACACAACTAGAAGTAAATAAACATTCATCAATGGATCAACATCCACCTACATCAAACCTTCTTCCACTTGTACCCACTATTTACAGTAAGCAACTTGAAGTGGAAAAAGAAATATTCTATTAGTCCCATGTGTTTTGCCACCATTTTCATGACCCTGTAGGGGTGTATATGGAGTTGTATTTCTCAAATGTTTTGGAACCTATAAAATTTATTGTGTCAGTAGTAGTTAGAGGAGATATAGGAAATGTTTTCAAACCACTGTCATATTCCTCTTGTCTGCTGTCAATCATTGGCATTATAAAGACTCATGTTAGCAAGTTGCTTGAATGACTTTGGTGGAAGTTTTCCTTCACCTAGCTCATTGTAAAATTCAATTAGCTTAGGTTTTGTACATAAATAAGATCCATCAAGAGCAAGTGTGTTTTCTTTTTGTTTGTAAGTAGAGTAATATAATTTTTTAGTATGTTGTCTTCAACACAATGCATCAGAGCATGACTCCACAACCCAACACTAAGGCACTAGAGTTGCAAAAGGAATTCTTAGAGCCTCACAGGGAGGACTCTATCCCCCGTGAAGCATGATGTTAGCACCAAGACCTGCATCTACACAATTGGCATAAGATATTAGTCAAATTTATTCCTATAAAGTCACTGCCGAAAGTACTACCTAATCTTCTAAGAATGGTGTAGTGATGGCATTGTGTAATTCCATAGTGTGCTACCAAATCTCCTGGGCACTGTGAATTTCATAGTGCGCTAACAAATCTCCTGGGTGCTGTGAATTTCACAGTGCACTACCGAATCTCTTGGGCACTGTGAATTTCATAGTGCACTACCAAATCTCCTAGGCATTGTGAATTTCACAATGCGCTACCAAATCTAGATAGGCTCTACCGAAATTGCGGGCCCATTTGGAGGAGACACTACACAAGCTCGCTACCAAACGACACTAGAAACAAACACCTGGATTCAAGGAGTTTGAGTTATCACTATGGTGAGTGGTTGATGATGTGGAGAAGAGAAAGGATTATAGGTGGCAGCATGATGACAACGTTTAACCACTGGATGATTCTTGGAAATAGAAAGGAATGCGCAACAAAGAATACCACATCATTTAAAGCATGTTGGATTGGTTGCCTACACGACTCCTTTTTGTAGCAATTTGTTAATAACTGTTAGTATAGGTGTTCGATTGATAGTTTTTGTTGGAGAATCCGATGTGAGGAAGGGCCATCTCACACCTCTAGTTGTTGCCTTTCCTTTTTGTTATAAATCCATGTTCCAAATGAAGAAAAAGGAGGAGGCCGAGAGGCTATGTTTTTGTACTTTGACAAATTGATTTGAAGATATCCTATCTTATCATTTTCTGTGTTAAGAATTCATTTGCAGAAGGAAGTGATGTTTAGCTATGTTTTTTCTTTATTTTGATTTTTAAGATTTGTTCTTCTTCAACAACAAGTGTGAGAGGTTTCTTAGGGGGATCCTTTAAGATCTTCTACCTTGTGAGTTGCTAAATCTCTTCTAAAAAGGATCTTCAAATTATGATTCTTATTCTATTGTATAAATAGTATGCTTGAAAAGGATTTTCATGTCTTTCTGTTTGCAGTTCTATGTTTTCTCATAAAATTCTTCCACCTAAAAGACTTGAAAGGCTAAACATTTCTTTTGGATGATCTATTTTGCTGCATATGGAAGATGATTTGCAGGGATAGATTCCTATGATTTGTCAATTCAAGAAGATAACTTCATCCCTACCTCTCTCATAATTTCAAAATCAACTTTCTTTTTGTATTTCTTGATGTGTAAGGATTACCCCTATGCAATCATGGGGTGACTCTGTGCACTAACATGGAGGTGTCCCTGGTGACTCCTGTGCAGATCACAGAGGAAAAGGAGCCCAAGAAAGCATCTTCCCCAGCTCTCGATGCTCAAATTCAAGGCCTTCCACAGAATAACCAAGAGGTTGAAAGTGTCTTAGACACTGAGACACTCGATGTACTAGATACGCAAATGAATAGTCTAATGAACGATTCAATGTTGGGAAAACAAAAGGAAGAAGCTCCACAACAAGAAATCAGCATCTCAATAGTCGGTTATGAATTAAGTACCGAGCCTATCCCTGATGCTTCAATTTCAACCAAAACTCAACCTCCCAACGAGCAACAACCAGAGGATGGACCTTCGAAACACATGGAAGATGTTCAAGAACCCATTCTTGAACATATATACACTATCAGAAGCCTGGGAAATATGCTTACCTAGGGAGATCATAAAATCCCCGAACCCGTGGATGAAGTTGATGATATACATGCCATCTCCTATGATCAGAAAAGAAAATCTATCGTGAAGAAAACCAGCAAGAAGAGGAGGATTACTCTAGATCGCTCTATTGCACCAGATTGAACCATGTTGCAGAAGTTAAGTACCAGAATAGTCAAGTATCGGGCACGGACAGTAGAGATAAGAGAGATCCTTTCAACCCCAATGGAACAACATATATTCCCGTATGCTAACACATGTGAGGATCTATTCATCAAATGGTTGGAGTACGAGATGATTCATCCACTCAAGTGAGATCATTTGATGACTCTTAGAAGACTGAGAGATGAAAGCGCCATGTGGCAAGTTTTTGTTTTACTTAGCTGCACTTTTAATAGTTATTTTTAGTTAATAATATGTTATAAATAAGAGGATTGACCTGTTAGCAAAGGTCGATGGTTGTTGCAAAGACCCTCATTTTCGGATTTGTAAAGAAATATTTCGGAGCTGCCTTAATTGAGAAATCCTTTTTAGGAATAGAGACAAAGTTTGTGTTTTTATCAAAAGCGTGTGTGATTGGACTTGAACAAGAATTATTTCTGATTTATATCTCATGAATGGATGTTGCAACGAGTAATAACTTTTGAATCTATTAATAAGTTATCCGATTCAATATTTTTATAGTTCTTGTCTTTAATGATGAAAAGTAAATTGTTGTGTTATTATGTAAATCGTTGTGTTAAGGAAACTATTTTTCTTGCCATCGTTTATTGCATATATGTTTTCTTCTGATAATTGTATTTCAATCAATAATTGGAACACTAGCAGGTTAATGTATTAGTATTAGGCTTGTGGTAGAGAATCACTGTCCACATGCTAGAGTGAAAGGGTTATCCCAAGCTCAGCCTTCTCCAGTAGTTAAGTTTTCCCACTTTGTTACCTAGTTGGTTTATACCAGTTTTTATATTGTATCGGTCCCACCTATAAGAGAAAATACAAAAAGAGAACGTCTGAACTAAAGGAGGATATTTCACAAGCGTAAAGCCCATCGATTGATTGGTTGGATCGTGGGATCTAGAGAACCATTCCACTATTAAACACGGCATAGTCTAATTGGGCCTTGATGGTGGGTTTGGTTTCTATTGTTGAGTTAAAGGGATTTAGGACCCCTCAACAGAATTGGCACTAGAAGGAGGGCTTGAAGAATGAATGGCTGACAATATTTTTTACAAAATCTTTCATGCAACTTGTAGATTCAAAACAACCCACATGCATGGCTATTCATTCCCAAGACAACCCACACACACTGAGTACTCCTGAAACGAGTAACTAACCCCAACAAGAGGAAGGACATATATTCCCTAATATACCTTATGATCTTCCTCATGAGGAATTGAATCAATTCAGAATAATCACAAGAGATTACGCCCGACAGATCGGTGTGTTTCCCTTATCTCTATTGCTTCCTCGAATAAAACAAATAAGAAGATCAGTGGTTGAGTCCCCCAACTAGGTTTTTGTGCACATAGTAGAAGACCTGATAGATTTCACCCTCACCAAAATCAAACATCCTCTTAATCTAATCCATGAAACACCAGCCGACAACTACTCTAAGCTTGACTATTTTTTCAAAGAGGAAGCATTTAACTCAGAACGCTCAATTTTGGGATTAGAAGACATGGAAGATAACAATGATCATAATGAAGAAATGGGAAACCCACCTCAGAATAATCAGCCTTGGTTGGCCAAATATTCTTTGGCCATCCCTAGGAAAGTACATAACCTTCCATGACATCCAGAAAAGTTACTCCCTAAATTTGACCTTGAAACCTCAAAATTACTCAAAGACCATATCAAAAAATTCATACTAGCTATCAGATTGATGAATGTCCAACATGAAGACATAGTATGCAGGTTATTCCCCTTAAATTTCAAGAATTCAGCCTCCACGTGGTATTTTAACATACCTGTAGGATCCATAATGAGTTGGATGAAGTTTCAAAAGGATTTTCTAGATAAATTTGCAAAAGAAACCAGTACAAGAGCTTTGATGGCCGAGTTGTTCATCGCCACCATGAGTTCAAAGGAGAAAGTTAAAGACTTCAATAAAATATTCACCACTATCTTGAAAAAATTCCAACCTGAAGCTAAACCCACCCAGGAGTTGCAAATCGAAGTATATGCTAACGATCTCCCAGCTTCTATTTCCATGTTTGTGAAGAGGGCTGCCAAAGAAAACTTAGCTGAAAATTTTGAAGAAGCCAAAATGATAGATTTTCAAATGAATGGATGTAAAGAAGGCCATGTCTCATTAGTTAAAAAAAAAGTTCAACATCCTCCCAGGAGAGGATTACTATTGACTAGAGCCCCAGGGAAACAAACAGAAAAAGGTCCCGAAAAGGGAAGTGGAGACATAGAATACCTACAACGCATGGTCAAGAAGTTGTCAAACGAAATCATAGACATTAAAAGAAGTGCAGGGGAAGGAAACCAAGGCCAGAGGCCCTATAAACCTTTTTTCAAAATAAATCCACTATTCAAAGATATTGAACCTCCCCCAGCCAACTTAAACATCGATTTGTGAAATGTAGCTTCCGACTCTTTCTGTACACGTCACCAAGAGAAATACTATGAAAGAGACTACCCACAATGGGTGCATGCCATGAATTTGATGGCCAATCGGTTTCTAGATGAAGTTTCCCTAACCAAACAATCAAGCGGATCAATTATGAATATTGTTGATCATGAAGAAGTTGACCCACCAGAAGAAACAACCATGCTGATATAGGACCCTGACCTACCAATGCTTTCCGATGACCTATTTGAGGTTCAAGAACCACCGACATAGGTTTTGGTTGTGCAAACACGAAGTAGGGGTCAACCTATCTCAAACGATCTTACTACTGCCCAAACTTTGGGAGGAAAACCAGCTCCCGATCACCCAAAATAACCTTTTGTCCCCCGAAGAAATCCTATAAACATCCATACACGAGAATCTCCCAAGATAAACTACAACATAGTAGAAGACTTGAAAATTTTGAAAGAAAATATATAGGTCATGGACATATGTAGAATCCCTCAGCAAAAGGACTTTCTGTTACAAGCATTAAAATTAGTAGAAAATAATATAACAAGAACTGACCAAGAAGGAAATATAATTCCCATAGATCTAATAAATAAACCAACTGTGAATGCCTGCTTTGAACATAAGAAAGGAAAATGTTTTGTCCCACCATTCCTTTTGACGTTTGAATGAGACGAACAAAGTTTGCTCACACAAGAATAATCCAAAATACTTGGAATATAACAAAGTAATCCATATAGGACTGTAAACAATAAATGAATAATAAGATATGAGATAGATATAATGAGATGATTACAATTGAGAATGAGGGCCTACTTATATACCCACGTAGGGGTGCCCTTTACCAATAGACATGTCCTTTGAGACATGACCTTTCATTATTAATAATTATTATTTATTAATTATTATGTTATGAATATCTATGGTACATGTATATTTATGTTCATAACATTGTCTTCCCCTTAAAAATGCTTTGTCCTCAAAGCATACTTTATGGAAGACTTATCTCTGGCACTTAGCTTGTAATTATTGTCGCATGATTCTTCATTATCGAGTTAGTAATCGTTGAGGACTTGAGATTATAGGATCTTTTAAGTGCTGAGTAGAACTGTCGCATTGTAAATGAATCTGCCCATCCCAATTCGATCTTCTGCATGGGGAGTTTATAGGGTTCTTGGAAAGAATTTGATGTAGTTCGACTCCCATGATAACTTCTATTTTGAGCATCACTTGTAGTTGAATATATATTCTTCGACATATTGGTCATTAGGTTCTGTTGATACAAGGATTGGCTAAAGTATCGATTTTTGTGATTAGGATATTGATAAGGCCTCCTTGCAACGTGATCCTTACTTCGTATACTTATAGCTTTTTGTTGATTAAATTTTGGAATTGAATTTTCTTGATATCTCTGGCTTGTTTGTACCTCAACATTTGAAAACATCTTTACATCAACTGAATTTGCCTTCTTTTCAGTTGTAAGGTTGATTGGGTCTGTCATTGTTTCCTTATCGACTACTGATGTGTTGCGATCTAGCTTTTCTTGTAAGGTCTTCTTATCATGTTGAAGCCTTTTTCTTTAGTAAATCTTGATTATGTCGCTTTAATCGTAAAAGTTCTTCTTTATCTTCTGACTTGTCATCTTTATTTTTTAATTCTAGATTCTCCCTTCTTTCATCTTTTAAGCTTTTAATTTGTTCTAGTAACTTCTGATTAAGGTTCCTTAGGCAGGAGCTTTCTTCCTCTTTTTCGGTTAATTTCTCTTTGAGACCTTGATTTTCTTGTTCAAACTTTTGAAAACACTGCTTCTTCTCCTTGGACTTCATGATTTTTGCAAGTAGTTTCTGATTATGATTCTTTAGGTGAAAAATCTCTTCCTCTTTTTCAATGATGATTTTGTCACATTCTTCTTGTCGATATTGCAACTTTTCTATTGACTTCTGGTTATCTGGAAGGATCACTTCTAAGATATCCTTCAGGTCTTCTGATGATGAAGCTTCTGAAATTGACTTCATTGTAGCATCCTATAATGTGAATTTCTTCTTCTTATAAGAAAATGTTAAAAACTTTCTTCTTGTGTTGAACATAAAAGTACCTAATGTATCTACCCAAGTTGACCCTAGAATTATATCAACACTGCCTTGATACATTGATACCACATTGAATTGACCTATGAATTTGTACTCATCAATAGATAGATGTAGGTTCTTAATTTCATATTTCCCATCGAAAAAAAACGTGTCATTTTCAATTATATCTGGTTCTAAAACCATTAATTGGTTTGCCAGGTCAACGTTAATGTGATTTTTCTTAGCGGTCGGGCAAATAACGATGTTGATATTCTTCCCTTGAATAATCCCATTAACTTTTAATAAGGGATCCACATATTTTTATAAGTTTGAGGGAATCTTCCTTGTTTATCACCAGGAAATTCCATTTCTTTATAAGTATATAAATTATATATATATATATATATTACTCTTCTTCACTTTCTGTAACTTAATTGAACTTACTTCTTTGCTTAACTTCTAATTTCTTTTTAATAAAGTCCTTTTTTTAATCTTGACTTTATCCTTTTAGTACTTTTAATAAAAGGTACTTCTTATTCACTTGATAACCCTTTCTTTTTCTTCACTTTTTTTTAAAATATAATATATATATCTCTTTTAATAACTTCTCACAATGAACTTAAGAATGGACCACTCTAACTTTTCTCCTTATATCTTATTGTTTGGAATATCACTTTATTCTTTATATTTTTTAATGACCCTTTGTATGTTCTTATATAGTTACTTATATAAGATAACTTTATTTCCTTTTTTAAAAAAATCTTTTTTTTCTTAACCTTTATACTGTTTAATTTTTTTTTCTTAATACTTCACTTTATTTTAATACTTCCACTAGTGTATATATTATACTTGAACTTTAAACCTAAAAGTTTTTTAAACTTTCAATCAATTTTTTAACTCAAGTGAACGTCCTTCTATGAGAAGATAATTATTCCTTTTGGTATAGTAATATCATTTATTACTATAAGCCTTTTTCTTTTAATTCAATTTTGAATTATATAATAAACTTATAACTTTTCAACTTTAATGGTCGCAACCTTTTGGCTTGAGGGTTTCGTTTGGAACTTTTAGCATACTATAGCGGCCCGCAATTGGATTCACCTTCCTTCACATAACCATGATATGATTCGACGGTTGAAGGGTTCCGACTTGTAAAAATTCTGTGGTGGTTTCCAAGGATCATCCACCCGTAATCTGCAATGCTCTTTTTAATAAATGAACCTTTTTATTGGTTCGTATGTCGACTTTAGAATATAATTTTTTTGCAATTCTGTCTATTTTCGTTATCTAAATGATAAAGCTTGTTTTAACCACGAGATGGCATCAACTCGGTTCAATAGACGTGACCCATCAATTCTATCTCACCGATTACTTGTAAGTGGTTTATTGGCCACGATTTTGACAGTTCAAAAACTTAAATGAGAATATTTGCGAATAGGTGTTGGGCTCCGGATTTATAACATTTTCTTGCTGTTTCTTGAAGATATTAATTACTCTCCTGAAGACTTTTGTTTAACAAAGGGCATTCTTTCTATGCTATTCATGTTCTGTTACACATATATGTTCCATTGCATACAGAAACCATGAAGTGCTTCCCAAACCACAAATGAGCGAAGAATTCAACTATAATGTGGATGCACTGTCTCCTCTTGGTGCAAATACGGTAAAGGGCAGACAAGGAGTAATTTATCTCTGGGGAAAGTTACCAAGTGGTGCTGTTGAAATTGTTTGCAAAAAGACATGGGGCATGTTCGTGTTTTATTTGGGAATGCTTTCGGCAATATTATTCAAGATGTGCAAATGGTTAAAGTCATCATTTACTTCATTTTCTGGGGTTATTGGGCAATATGCAAAATGCCAAGATAAACTAAACAGAGTGCTCATAGCTGGCAAAACCCAATAACTGGCATCAAAGTATTTAAATTTGTGTATAACGCAGGGAAACCGTTTTTGTAACTCCTTATTCATCTAGGGAAAAGCCACGCATTGCCAGAGGTCAGAAACGTTATG
>ML808058.1:68684-117057 GCA_009831015.1 Picea engelmannii
CCTTCCTTAACTTTAAAAACAAGAGACTATCATTTTCATCAAACTTTTCTTTAGTCTCACATGCCTAGTTTTGGATTAGTCAACAACCCTAACTTGAAGTAATCATAACTTTGAACCTGTAATGTATAAAGATATGAAACTGACACACAATGTTCTTCATTGTGTTTTATGCAATTCCTCCAAGTGGCACTACTTGGAACCTCTCAGAAAAGGATTTATAGCAAAAATGGCATACCTTGCTGAATTCTGGCTTATTCTAGAGAGCAACATTGTATAAAATTCCCCGCAAAAAATATTTGATGAAATGATATGAAGCTATTAAAAAGAATACTAAAGACTGTAACCTAACCAAAACATTTTGTCTCACTGAATTTGGATCTGTTATGAAGAATTTATGACGTTTTTACCGGAAACACCTGATTTTGACTAGTTTCAGGACTGGCCACAAACCCTATTTTCCACAGAGTGTAACTCCCAAAATGAAACGACCCATAAGAGAAATTTTTAACCACAGATACTTGGATATGTTGTCTCACGTGCATAGCAATTTTAGGATCTTAATCATTATAGAAAAAAAGTTATAGCGAAAATGGTGAGATGACCTGAAAATAACATACCTTAGAAAGCACCATCAAAAGAATTTATCCTTCCTTGCATTTCGACCTTCTTTTCTTCACTTTCCTCAGAATTCCAGCTTATATATCATTTGTATACCTCAGACACCTATAGATATTCAATATTCTCAAGTGTGATTGAAATGAGAGAGCCTTGCCTCTTATTTATACTCTCCAAGTAGCTTCCTTAAAAACATCTTCTAGGTCACTTGGCCCCACTTTCCTTATTTTATGGTTGGGTCCACTTATAATTTCTCCATTAAAATTATTATTGAAACAATTTATTTTTCATTCAATTTGAATTATAATACACTCATCACTTCACCTCCGACCAATCGTTAGCTGCAGTATTGACTCAGAAGGATAATGAAAACAATGAGACCTCGATATCATTCATGACCACTAATCTCCAAGGGGCTGAACTAAATTACCCTACTATAGACAAGCAAGCTTATGCAGTATTCAAAGTAGTAAAACACATCAGATCTTACATCCTTAATAACCATACCAAAATCATCATTCCTCACCCTTCATTCTGATCCCTATTCACTCAACAGGAGATGGGAGAAATAAGAGGAAACTGGATGGCAGTAGTCCAGGAATTTGATCTAGATATAAAACCTTCTAAACTGGTTAAAGGAAAAGGGTTATGCAAACTGGCAGTTGAAGCCCAGGACCAAGTAAATGAAGACCCCATATGGGAGAATGAAGTGCAATTATGGTGTGATGAAGCTTCATATGTCTGGCCAGGGAAAGAGTCTTGGTACGAGAAACTAACTTATCTCCTGCATCATGTGATTTTCCCAGAAAACCTAAACCCTAAGGAAAGGAGAGCCCTCAGGTCAAGATCCACACAATATCGCCTCATAAATTCGATGCTCTTCCGTGTTAATTATGATGGGGTACTTTTAAGATGTCACGAACGTGAAGATGTAGACAAAGTTCTAAAGGAGCTCCTTGATGGTCCTACAGGTGGGCATTTCCCAGGAAACACCACTGCTCATAAAATACTGAGAGCTGGCCACTATTGGTCTACTCTATTGGGACGCTCACACATATGCTATAAACTATAAAACTTGTCAAATAAGCGCAGGGAGGGAGAAGAGAGTAGTTGTCACACTCCAACCAGTGGTCATTTCCAGGCCATTTGAGCAATGGGGATTAGATATCATAGGAGAATTTACACTGAGTTATTCAAAACAGTATAGATACATACTAACCACCATAGATTATTTCATGAAATGGGGAGAGGGCATCCCTCTTACTCATGTAAGAAAAAAGGTGGTTATCCAATTCATAGAACAACAACTTATCATAAGGTTCGATGTGCCTTCTGTCCTTTGTTTTGATAATGCGGCTTGATTTTCTTCCACCTTATTAACAGAGTTTTCTCTAAACAAAGGAATCATAATCAGATACTCTAGAAACTATTATCCACAGGGGAACGGAGTGACAAAATCAAAAAATAAGAACCTAGTAAGGATATTAAAGAAAATAGTTGCAGACAACCAGAGGAATTGGAATAGTGCACTCCAAAACACCTTATGGGATGATAAAGTGACACCTAAGGAAGCCATAGGTAATTCCCCATACTTTTTAGTATATGGATAGGAATCCATTCTCCCAAACGGGCTATATCTTCCATCTCTTCAACTTGCTCAGGATTCGAGAGGAAAACCCTCATCAGTCATACAAAAAAGAATTGATACCCTCCTCATGTTGGAAGAAGAAAGGGAGAAAGAAAAATCAAAGTTCATAGCTCATAAGCAGATAGTTAAAAGGCGGTTTGACAAACATAAGGCTAAAGATAATAATTTTTAAGTGGGAGACTTAGTCCTAAAATGGGACAGAGCAAATGATCCTAAAGGAAAACATTCTAAGTTTCAGAATCTATGGCTCGGACCTTTCTAGATGGCTGAGAAGATTGGGGTAGGCACGTATCGACTGCATAATCTGAGGGGGGAACCTGACGCCCTCCGGTGAATGACCAAGCCCTAAAACAATATTTTCATTAAAAAAAAAAAAAAAGATTTTTGTGTGTATATTTTCACATTGTTTGTTTCAGGTAGGTCGATTGCAAAATAAATTTTTGTTTTTTTTTCTTGATTTTTGTACTTATGCTCTTTTGAAAAGTGTGTTTCAAAAGACAATGGTTGACCTTAAGTCATGCGATATGATGAACTTTGTTCCTAACTCATCACTCACGTACAACACAAGAAGCGTTAGGGAACCTATGATTGTTTTAAGGGGTTCTCTAACTAACCTATGTAGATGAACCACCTTGGAAAAGTATTGAAGTTTCTACCTAGTGGTATGGTAAAAAACATAAGGGAAAGATGGTAAGATAGAAAGGAATACATGCACCTCAGAGATAGAGCTAGCAAAATTTCACCTTAACCGTATCATTTTGAAAATAACAGACATCCTCCTCTCCCACTTGCTCAAGGCGTTCTGCCGAAATAAAATCAACTATATAAAATGAGTGCACAGTAAGGGAGGGTATGCAAATAAATACGTCGGGGCTATGGATGCTTACTGGAAATGGAGCAAGGTCTGTGATGTCGGGGTGACTCCATCGGGGCTATGGACGCTCATTGGCAGCAGAGAAGCATCATAGCAAGTGAATAAGGGTAACTAAAGGGCCTAGTGCCAGTGAATTATTTACTAGACTCTTGTCAAAGGGGGCATGAGTCAGGGTTACAAGAAACGAAGTTGGAATAAAGGTTGAAAACCCCACAGGTAGGCCCAAATGCACCAACTAGGGAATTTCAAATGCAAGGATAAAAGAGACTCTGATAAAAAACCAGTTAAGTTCTTAATCATATTTTGCGTCGCCTGAGCCTGAGCCTGCGGTAGGAACATAGATTTTTCTTTCACCTAGTAAGTCGCCATTTGTTGAGCACTCAACACACCCTAAAAAGGCATCTGTCAAGTTTTTTATTTTTGGGTACCACTTGATATTTTGCACTATCTGATTCAACTTCATTTCGAGAAAATGTTATTTATTTGTTTATTCTCATGACTCTCATCACCTATTCAGGTTTGTTTGACCTTATGAAACCTCATGACTTAAAGGTACTTAGTACCTAAATAAAGAACCAACAGTTGAAACACTTCACCCAACATGCTCAGATTTAGCATCGAAAGGAATTTAAAGAAGGAAAAGAACCACTCGGGAAACCTCAGTCACCAAGCGTCGATCTCCATCGGCATCGACAAAAGGAATTTTTTGTTTTATGACAAGTCTTTCATAAGGATATCGCCAATATCCGATGCCTGGCATGCTTATCGGAATCGAGGAAAACCTAAAAGGATCACAATAAACATTCTGACCACGCTAAAGGATATTCCTGATCATCGATCCCCAATGCATTTTTGGCATCGAGAATTTTTAGAGGAAGTTAATCTGAAGGAATCACTTGATAGGTTTATCGCTGATCATTAATACGAGATAATGTTTCAGCATCGGCAAGATAAGTTTTTTGTTAGAAAGAATGACTTAATGAAAGTCCTAACTCCAATTAATACATGCGAATTAGGTCACAATTCTTCAATGCCACGTGTCTTTATCAAAATGGAGAACCATACGGTCTAGTTTTACCCCGAGTCATTCTCGGTTCCCTAGGTCCGAGTCACACCTTCGAGTCAGCTTTGCCACGACAGCATTGTACGATGAAATTGATTGGCGTCGAAGGTTTTTTAAGAAGGAAATCAATGAAAACATTCATAATACATCCCCGATCCCTGATCCACCCATTGAGAGAGCGACACGATGGGACATTTAAGCATTAGATACGATCGGATTTTGAGAATTTAAGGAGATAATTAATACCAAATCCCGCATTAGTTTCTACCTCGTGCGCCAATCAAAAAATTCATTTAAATTCACTGATAGACCACATCACCCCCCACGCCTTTGTCGTCAACCCACGATGAATTTAGGTTGTAGATATTTGGTAGTAGATTTGATAAAATTTCACTCATCGCCCGAATTGAATGGTTTATGCGACATGGTAAGTTCTTCCTTGTTTAAATTCTCTTGATCCGTTGTAAACGAAATAATTCTACACATAAGATAATTCTGGAGAATTTGAAGGAGCAAGACGAGATACTCAAAGGTTGTATTGATCCCGTGATTGTTGAAATAACCAGGTTTTAACAAGATTCAGAGCTATGTATTTGAGTCTGTGAATTTGTTGGTTGTAATCCATATGTTTTTGTTCGGTTTCTGTTTTACACAGTCTCTGAAAGTTTATTTTAGTTCCAGGAACAATTCTGCCAAGAAATCCAACCACCAGACAATCGATGAGGGCACCGAAGATAAAAGAACCAGAGGTGGGTGAAGACTCCTCTCGAGGGGCCGCAAAATAATTAGAATACACTCTGAGGCTGAAACTGGTCATTAAGACAACAACGAAGAAGGTTTTGATTCAACCTCTAGCCTTTGGAGATACAAAGGCAAGCACAGGTTCCAAGATGGCACTCCCACATTGGGGAGAAATCTTTCACAAGATCAATCGAGAGGAATACCCAAAATATATCCCACATAGTAATCCAAATGTAAGAGCGCTCGATGACGAGGTGTTCCCAAGCATCCGACGATCGTACTTACATATGGTGGCAAGCAGAACCCTTGTTTTTTGCTATATTGAAGTCCGGAAGTGGGTCATCGACCACACAAACACACAAAAATGTTTAATCAATGATGTGAATGGGGGGTGTGTAGGAGTGTTCTTGTCGGTGGAAGTTCATAAATACTACAAGCTTAGAGCTCCTGAGGAGTGGTTGAACACATAATTCATGGTGAAGTTCAACGAATGCCATGAAACCAGTCAGGTGATGGCCTCATGGTGGAGGGAGGACAAGAAGTTCACCAACTGAAGCACTATTTGGTACGGGACGACCAACTTAAGGGAGCCATACATCTATTTAGTGGATCTCATATGTTGATTATATGGAGAGAAGGACTTCTCCAGATTTTTAGAGGCATGGATTCCCTTGGCTTACACAGTGGCGATCTCTAGCAGCAGTTTCAACTGGGGAGTGATAATTTCTAAACAACTGAGCATTTGTATACAATAAGATAAGATGTTGAAGGAAGGAAAGACGCCATCTTTTTACATGGATTCATATTTGCTCGACGTCATGTGTGCTAGAAACATCTTCGTCAACATGAATCTGAGCTAACATGTCGCAAATATCTCGGTCTATGTCTATTTCAACGTGCTATGGGAGAAAAAGTATAAGAAGTCTTACTCCCTCATTTGATATGAATTCATCATGCGAATCTATTTTATTATTTTTAAGAAGGAATGCACAAGACTATTGGTTGCAGCTAAGAAAATGATATCCAAGGTAGGCCATTGGTACTTGGATGAGTGCGACACCTACATCAGGGTGTTCGGGGCTGATAGAGCACCACATATCCTACCAGCTCATGTCACGGACCAACTTGTAGTGGGAGAAATATGCTATCAAACCATTTTACAAGGCTACAATGCCACCTTGGTCAGGGAAAAGAAGCAGGCTTTCATACCCTATGGTTTCCATGTAGGGTTCTACTTGGTAAGAGATACAACTTAAGCCAAATAATAAGGGTTGAGACAACTTGAGTTCAGATTCCATAAGGTCCAATTTTGCAATCACGATCCAAAGGGCCTGGTCTTGGAACATGCTTCACAAGTGTCATCATGCTGGTCGTATGCCCACGAAAAATTCGAAGACGAAGTCTTCACAGAAAATGCCCAAGACTGGGACGAGGTGGTACAAAGGATGGTCGACCCAAAAATGACTAGGTTCAGGGCCATGAGCCTGGATGAATAGGAGATGAATATAGAACAGTCGGCTCAAGAGGCCCTGAGAGCTAGAGAAGAAATTAGAGCGACAAAAGAAACAAAGGTTCCCCTAGTGGCCCTAGCGTAGAACAAGGGATTTCATATGACACCGGATGCACGAGCAAGGGGATTGTGATAAAACAAGCGCAACAAGTGATTGATCAACTGTAGAATGACCCAAACCTCATAGGAATGACAATGGCCCATGTTGACAACCCAGATGAAAGTTGGGTAGGTCCAAGTGGCCCTAAGCTAATACAAATAGACAAAATTGTCGAGTTAGATAACCCTGAAGTTACGACGCCACAGGCAGAGATAGAAAGAACATAAGGTAGAGCAGGTGCACCAAACCACCTCCACAACTTGATAACAATATATGATGATGAGGAAAGTTCGAAGGTGTCCCTGGTGACTCTCATTAATTCAGATTATTTTCGGCACGAAATGAGAGAGGAGATATAATAAAGAAATGCACAAAGATATCACGGATGTTCAATAATATAACATAAATGTATCAAAGATGAAACCATAAACATAGAGATACAGTAATACATGATTTCTATTAATGAAATAAATGTACATAGACTGTAAAAGTACAGAGTGAAAGACTCACTAGAATGGTGGCAACTTATCTCTGAGAAGCGATGTGATGACTACTCGCATTTGCAAGAAGATGATTACAATGAGGCTCTGAAGGCATTTTTACAATAAACAAGAATGCAAAAAACCCTAGACATCCAAAAACCTAACCCTAGGAGATGAAGTTTCAAAAGTCATGTGGGCCCCATTTGGGTAAGTTAGTACATCAACTTCCCGGCATCGTAACTTTTGCATACGATATTCGTTTTAGGCGCATGATAGCCCATTGGAAAGGTATCGTCGAGGAGATTCGTTTTGGGGGAAATATTGAAAAAAATTCCATATTTCTCCCCATTTTCCCAAAAAATGTCATTTAGGGCCTCAAAACGGCTCTGGAAGTTTCAGAACCTGAAAAACTGTTAAAAATAGTAAATTACCAAAATTGCCAGAAAATTGTTTTGAGATAGTTGAAAAAGGTGGGTGGCCACCAATATCCACATGGATTAATCCTCCCTCCTTAGGAAGAAATGGTATCCATTGTGTTGAGTTCCCAGGGAAGAGGGAAGAGTGTTTGTTGAATCTGCATCTTGATGCACTGCTTGCCTTGTTGGAGAAGTTGTGTTGCTTAGTTTGGGGAGGTCTGTCATGAACCTGTTGAGGTTGAGGATGTTCAAAAAGTCGAGATACATGAGAGGACGATGTGCAGAAGGAATATTTGTGCTTTGATGCAACCTTGTTGACCTGCTTCTATTGGACATAAGGTGCTTGGGGCGAGGTTGTAGTGGTTTCAATGTCCTTCTATTCCCCTTTCGAACAGATTGTGAAGAAGTTGAATTTTGTAGTATGAGATACTAGCTTTGTTGGCATGTTTTACAGGCAGCGTATGCTTGTCATTGATGGAAAGTACAACAATGATGATGGATTGAGTACAGGAAGAATGTAACAGACGGGCACCATAAGTATTTTGGGAAGACGCTGTAGAGCAACCTCGATAAGACCAGAAGAGATAGTGAAAAGGATGGTTGGCATGCTTTACAGGTAGTATGTGCTTGTCATTGATGGCAAGATCATAGTATGTAGTGAAGGAAAAACAAGGACAAAGTAAGCTCAGGAGGAATTAGCGCAGAGTCGAATGCAGTATGTGCAGGTACACACCAGGGATGAGGTTAACTCACTGCCAAAGCTCAAGAGAGATAGCTTACTCAGGATCTCAGGTGGATCAAAGGTTGAGGTCTTTAACACTTATAAATTCTCCCAAGTAAGGAGGATGTGTAAGCTCAGGAGGAGAAGCATCAGTGATCGTTGGATCCCACCCCGAATTCTTGATGACTGTCAGATCTCAATATAGACAAGAGGAGCGTGCAGATATGAAGGATAGATCTCAGGCGTTAGATCCGAGCGCAGGGTCCGACCACCGTTGGATCGAGGAGAACCTGCACGTTCTTTAAAGTGCAAGGAGTAGAGGGCTCACAAAATCCCGAAAGAAGGAGGACCATCCATCTTCAGGCAGGACACATGGAAACAGATCAACATTTCGCTAACTGAAGAGTCAAAGAAATGAGGTTCCCTAACTTCTCGAATTCGCGATATGCAAAATCGTGACTTAATCGCAGTCGTTGAATCAAGAGCAAATCTAGACTATTGATTCCATTCCATGTCAGGGTTTCGAGGATCGAGAGTTGGAGATGTCAAGTAATATCATCCACAGGAATCCGGATTTTGTGATATGCGAAATCGTGACTTAATCACAACTGTCAAATCAAGATCAGATCTGAACCATTGATCTAACTCCATATCGGATTTTTGCGAATCGCGACATAGAGAACAATGCAACAAGAATGTCGAAATCGTGATATGCGAAATCGCGATTCAATCGTAGCCATTGAATCAAGATCAGATCTGGACCATCGAGTCATAAGACATGTGGCAAGCGATTGATATTTCGTTGACTTGGGGTCAATGGAGCATAGTGTTGAAATTCATGAAATGCGAAATCGCGAAAGTGCCTTATGCATAAGGCTGTGGTCACTGCCCTGGGTCACATCAGCGAGAGATGGAGGAAACAGCTAGGGCAACCAAACTCCTTTTCGGGGATCACAACTGGGAATGTCGAGACACGTGGTCACACGAATGTTGAACTGCCAAAAGCCAAAATGCTGAAATGAATGCAAGATCCCTTGGAATCAATCCAATGGTGCAGGTGAATTTGAACAAGGTCAGAGGGCTACTGTAGCACGTCGCAGTATAAATGCTAGAAACCATTGATGGTCTCTACCAGAGAATTCAGAGAGACCTCTGTGTGATTGACAGAGGAGGTGAAGAGTCTCTGGGAATCTTCAAGAGGGACGAATATGTTCATGGAGGCGATTGATAGCTGGATGAGGATTGAGGCCTGTAACTGGAACAGAGAAGGTGAGCTCGACTGTCACAGAGAAGACAAAGAGTCTTGAACTTCCAGAGAGGCTAAGGAATCTATGCATAACAGCTAGTGATGATAGACGCAGGGGTTGAACTGCCAGAGAAGCTGAAGAGTCACGATGATGATCACGGAGAGCACTCGAGATGTGGAGGAATTTGGCGCGGAGTGAGCATGAAGAGGAATTGCAAATACTGCATGCACAAAGACAACAGAGACTATAAGAATGCCAAACAAAGAAGAGATAAGGGTTGTCGTTGTAAGGAGAATTCAGGGGTGTGCAAGGAGGCAGAGCACAGGAGAAAAAATGCACAGTAGAGGAATGTTTCATTGAAAGGATATGGTGCAAAGAGAATAAAATGCAGAAGAACAGAAAGTGCAAGGGGTGTGCAGAAGACACTGATGCAGACAGGGCAAAGCAGTGTAACAGAATAGCAACAAGGCTGGTAAGCCATTGAATAACTTTATATCGCTGTAACAAGTTTCAGTAACAAAGAATTTATTATTCATGGTGGTTGGGAGGTGCTAGGGAGGACTTGTGTCCTCAAAGGTTCAAGTGGGTGCTTGAACACAGGGAGTTGGTGCTTCCTTCTAGTTGGTGCTAGAAAAACCAGGGGGTTGGTGCTTCCTTCTAGTGGGTGCTAGAGAAAATAGAGAGTTGGTGCTCTCAGTAAGTAGCAGCTTGCAAAACAAAGGTTGTAGCCTCATTATGAGTTGGTGCTCATATGTATGATAATGTAAATAATGTAACTATTACTTATCATATAAAGAAAAAGAGGTTTTTACCCTTTATGGGTTTCCTCAGGAAATATCTGTCTCTGAGTATCACATGTGTGTGACTGATGCTAAATATGCTATTGCTTACTTCCCTGCACTATTGTGATTATCCTTCAGTGTTTCTGCAAAGAGTTTAAAATAAGAATATTGTTTAAGCACGGTAACAACTAATTCACCCTCCCCCCTCTCAGTTATCCAACAAGCTTGTGGCACTTTTTAGGTGGAACAATAGTCAGAACGACCTCTGGTATTTTGTATAGATGACCCCCCAGAGAAACAATGACACTAAGGGGTCGAGACTCATAAATAGCATCGTGCTTACACATATATATTTGGCCCAACAAAATGTCACAAACATCCAATGGGGAAACATCACATAATACCTCATCCTTGAAGGGTTGGATGCCATATGACAACTGACACTACTGGCTGACATGAAGATCTCATCCTTGGCGAAGCCACCCGATGTTGTATGGTTGCAGGTGTGGTGTTGTTGGCAATCCCAACTGTTTGATGATCTCTTCTGAGATGAGGTTCTTCTGGCTTCCGCTATCAAGAATTAAATGTAGTGGGGTCCCCTTCACCCACATCTGTGAATGAAAAAAGTGCTCCCCCTCTTCAGGATCTGTTGGTTCTTCTGGTTGAATTGTTGTGGTTGTGAAAATAGCAGTGGGGTCTGTATCAATGATCTGTATTTTACCAATATTTTCATAATCGGATTCTGAATTAGGGTTTGGGTTCTTGTCTTTGATCTTAGCCACCAATGACTATTTTGAGTGACATTCATCGGTGTTGTGCCAGGGGATTTTGTGGAAATCGCAATATTTTACGGTGTCCTTCTTTGTCTTCCCGTGACCCTTCTTTTCCTATGGCTTGGGCTAGTTTTCAGGAGACTATTTGTTAGGGTTGTCTTTGTCATACTTTGGTTGTTGTGGATTTTCATACTCGAACTCCCATTTGTTCTGGTGCTTAAATTTCTGCTCGATTTTAACAACATATCGATAAGAAGCACCGAGTGATGAGATGTTCAGAAAATCCATTTCAGTTTGGATGTATCTGTGTAGAGCCCTATGGTATTTCAGAACCAAATGTCATTTGGAGTCTTTGATACCCATCTTGGTGCACAAGGTATGGAAGGTATTGGTGAACTTCAAAACTTCTTGGTCCCTCTCTTTCTGCAGTGTGGTCCATCTCATGTATTGGTCCTCATAGTTGCCAATAGGATAATACTTTCCCTTTACTACATCCACAAAAAAATCCCAAGTGGGCTGGACCCCATATATTCTAGACTCCACTGTGGAACTCTACTCCCAGTAAGTTTCCCACCAATGTTTGACATGAGGGAGAGATTTAAAGACTGCGAAGGTGATATTTTCCCCGTCGGAAAAATTATGAACAGATAAATAACCTTCTAACAGATTTAACCATTTGTCTAGGGCATCCACATCTATATGACCTTCAAATACGGGGATATAAAAATTAACCTGTACATTGAAAGGAGAGGTGCTTACAAAGTGGTTTTTGGATGAAGATGTGTTTGTTTCTATCGGAAGGCATTGAAGGATGTGGGAAAAATTCTCCATCATTTCGTCCCTCTGTCGCGTGAGTGCTTGCTCAAGCAACAAATTGATAGGATCGTCTGCTTCGTAGTTTTTATTTTCTTCTACCATGGAGGGTTTCTTGGGCGTGCGAGAGAAATTGTCTCCAAGAGAGACAATATCTAGACCCAACTTGCTATACTCGGACCTCATCAGGGACATGCACTGAAAAAAAGGATCAAGAACAACTTGCTCTGGTACCACTGATCTAGATTATTTTCGGCACGAAATGAGAGCAGAGATATAATAAAGAAATGCATAGAGATATCATGGATATCCAATAATATAACATAAATGTATCAGAGATGCAACCATAAACACAGAGATACAGTGATACATGATTTCTATTAATGAAAGAAATGTACAGAGACTATAAAATACATAGTGAAAGACTCACCAGAATGGTGACAGCTTATCTCTGAGAAGAGATGTGATGGCTACTCGCATTCACAAGAAGATTATAACAATGAGGCTCTAAAGTCCTTTTTACAATAAATAGGAATGAAAAAAACCCTAGACATCCAAAAACCTAACCCTAGGAGATGAAGCGCCAAAATTCACGTGGGCCCCGTTTGCGTAAGTTAGTACATCAACTTCCCGGGGTTGTAACTTTTGCATACGATCTCTGTTTTAGGCGCATGATAGCCCGTTGGAAAGGTATCATCGAGGAGATTGATTTTGGGGGAAATATCAAGGGAACTTACATATACCTCCCCATTTTCCCAAAAAATGTTGTTTAGGGCCTCAAAACGGCTCCAGAAGTTTCATGACCCGAAAAATTGCTAAAAATAGTAAATTACCAAAATTGCCAGAAAATTGTTTGTCAGTTGAAAAAGGTGGGTGGCCACTGATATCCACCTGGATCACCTGTGCGGATCGTAGAGGAAAAGGAACCCGAGAAGGAATCTTCCCCAGCTCTCGATGCTCAAATTCAGGACCTTCCAAAGAATGACCAGGAGGTTGAAAGTGTCTTAGACACTGAGACACTCGATGTACTAGAGACCCAAATGGATAGTCCAACAGATGAGCCAAGGTCAGGTGAACAAAAGGAAGAATCCCCACAGCAGGAAATCGACATATAAACAACCGGTTATCAAGTAAGTACCGAGCCTATCTCTGATGCTTCAATTTCAAGTGACACTCAACCTCCTGATGGGAAAAAACTAGAGGCCAAACCTTCGAAATACATGGAAGAGGTTCAAGAACCCATTCTTGAATAGACATACTCCATCGAAAGCTTGGGAAATACGGTTGCTTGGGGAGATCAGAAAATCCTTGAACCCATGGATGAATTTGTTGATATACATGTCATCTCCTATGACCGGAAAAGGAAATCTATCGTGAAGAGAACCACCAAGAAGAGGAGGATTACTCTATATCGCTCCATCCTCATCACCATGGAGGAAAAGTTGATGAACAAGTAACATGCCAAGACATCTGAGCTTATCAGCGCAAGGATGGCGATCACAGATGCCACCCTAGACAGAGCAAAAAGGGATGAAGAGGAGATGGCCATTGCGCTAAAGGAATTGGAATAGCTATGCCATTTGGTGAAATATTACCAGGACACCACACAGGTCATTGTGTTCCTAAGAAGAAAATTATAGGAGGCTTATAGTAAATTTACGAATGAGCAACATCTATGCAGTACAAGGATAGTCGAGCTTCAATAATATACCCTCATGGTGATGTCAACATGCAAAGATATGGAGAGGTGGTATGAGAAAGCACACCAAGACATGGAAAGGATCGACTACATCAATGCAATTCAACAGGGTCGAGATGCAAAAGAGCATGACATCCGAGTACTAATGGAAAGCTTTATTGACCACATAAAGAAGTCGGTCGAATATTGGGTAAAAATGGCTCAAGAACGTCATCGGGAAATCCAAGAGAAATGGGTCGAGTGCGAAAAGAGTTGGACCAAAATCAACCGAGCAATGAGAGACATCGACCTCCCTGAATTCGGCACACCCGATGAATTTGTCGACTTGTGTGACATAGTCAAATTACATGTCGAGCAAGAATACTCATGTGTTGCGGAGATATCAAGGAGGGTGAACATGGCGCCAGGTCAAGTGCAACAGTTCATGGAACACCCGATCAAATCTCGAACCATGTTGCAGCGGTTAAGTACCAAAATAGTCAAGTATCGGGCACATACATTATATATAAGAGAGATCCTTTCAGCCCTAATGGAACAACATAGATTCTCATATGCTAACACATGCGAGGATCTCTTCGTCAAATGGTCGGAGTATGCGACGAATCATCCACTCAAGTGAGATCATTTGATGACTCTTAGAAGACTGAGAGATGAAAGCACCTTGTGGCAAGTTTTTGTTTTACTTAGCTGCACTTTTAATAGTTATTTTTAGTTAATAATATGTTATAAATAAGAGGATCAACCTGTTAGCAAAGGTCAATGGTTGTTGCAAAGACCCTCAATTTTGGCTTTCTAAAGAACTATTTTGGAGATGCCTTAATTGAGAAGTCTTGTTTAGGACCAGAGACAAAGTTTGTGTTTTATCAAAAGCATGTGTGATTGGATCCGAAGAAGAAATATTTCTGATTTATATCTCATGAATGGATGTTGTAACGAGTAAGAAATTTTGAATATGTTGATAAGTTATCTAATTCAATATTTTTACAGTTCTTATCTTTAATGATGAAAAGTAGATCGTTGTGTTAATATGTAATTGATGATTAGAGTTAAAGAAACTATTTTTCTTGCCATCATTTATTGCATGTATTTTTTCTTCTGATAATTGTATCTCAATCAATAATTGGAACACCAGCAAGTTAATGTATTAGTACTAGGATTATGGTAGAGAATCATTGTCTGCATGCTAGAGTCAAAGGGTTATACTAATCTTAGCCTTCTCCAGTAGTTAAGTTTTCCTGCTTTGTTACCTAGTTGGTTTATACTGGCTTTTATTTTGTTTCGGTCCCACCTATAAGAGAAAATAAAAAAAGAGAACATCCGAACTGAAGGAGTAGATTTCAAAAGAAAACGTAAATCCCATCGATTAATTGTCTAGATCGCAAGATGTGGAGAACCATTCCACTATTAAAGGCTGCAGATTCTAATTGGGCCTCGTCGACGGGTTTGTTTCCTATTGTTGAGCTAAAGGGATTTAGGACCCCTCAACAGTACCCTCCGGGTATACTCTGCGAAGCGTGATCCGACATATACCTCAGGTACCATAGTATACCCCCGCAGTCATCCGTATAAGTCCCTAGAATATGGGAAACTAAGCTTCCAGTTCGCAGTCAGTCACCAGGCGGGTACAGTCAATAGTCGGGTGGATCATAATGAGCAGGATAACAAGTTCGAAACCTATCAAGGGTATCGAGAGACAATGGTCTGGAAGACAACAGAGGATCTCGAATGGATTCAAGGTCCATGAAGCTCCATAGGAAAATGCAGTCAATATTACTCCCAAGACAAATCCTTAATATGTGTTCCCCACTACGTTCATTACGGCTTTGGAGGGGTTATCTCCGCTGCCTTTCCTCACACGATCTTGTGTTTACCCCTGTGTTAGAGGGGGGTCCCAGATAAATTTTACGACACTAGACTTAAACATTCCCTAACTCAGACTCCAATGTTTGATTTAACGGCCTTCAAGAGTTTCCTCTCCAACCTAATTCAAGGCCCTAACCCTAAATTAGTTGATTGACCCTACAAACAAAAGATTCTAGTGTATTTTAGATTAAGCATTCTTTTTAAAGGCTTGATTTACTCACAGGGTATGGTGGTGAAACTAATGGTGTTGTAAAGAGATGAAAAAGAGGAGAAAATTAAAGCACTTGAAAACAAAATTACTTCAAATCGAAAATAAAATCTTTATAACTAACACTTTGTTACTCAAATTTTCTTAACTAACTTTTCGATATCTTCTAAAGAAAACCTAAAACTACTTTTTCTTGACTACAAGCTACTTATGTTTCAAGAAATCAAGAAAGAGCTTGAAAAACAAAATCTTTTTTTGAAGCCAATTCTTGGATCCCAAAACTTCACACAAAAAACCCAAAGAAAAATGCTCTAATACCAATATGATATGTAAATTTTCATGGATACTCCATTGGAATAGTTTATCATAATAGATCTTATATTATGCTGAAATATTTTACTATGCAGGTTTATTTCCTTATATCTTAGATTTATTATCACTATCTTATTACGCAACTTTATGAAAATAACTGAAATATGAAAATGAAATAAAAACTTTCAATTGAACATACCATACACACAAATGAACACAAGATCTACTTTGGGACACTGGAAATGGGAGAAAACCTAAGTAGAAGGTAAGGCCTATTCTCTACTCTCTTTTCATTAGTTATTAAAATGAAAATAAAAAAGGGGGTACTCACTATGAAGTTTCCTTTGACATGGTTGTCTGATCAATTGTTACAAAATATCCTTCCTCCTCTCTTTTTATCTCAAATCCCACTCCTAGATGCTCTACTCAACTATGGAACAGGTGCAATGCTAAAACGATGGAACCCCCTCTCCTCCTTGAGGTGATTTTCACACCATTGGAAAGGTCTCAGTGCGCTGAATAACATTGAGGGGATGGGATATATTCTTGCAAATTTTTTACCCCAAAAAGTGTCATTTGATGCCTCAAAATGAATATGGAATGTTTTGGACCCCAAATTTCCAAACTAGGACCTACCACTAAAATGGGCCATGCAAGCCAATTCCTCTAAAATTTCTACCCATAAAGTACAAATATGGATGAAAAAATATATAATGATCCATTCCATATCAAAAAAGGTAGAGACATTGAATTTTGAAACAAAATGAAGCTTATCGGGCATTTTGGTCTTCTTGTCATGAACAACCATGTCAAAGCCAAATGTTCCAATGGTCATCCTATATATTTCCATTTCTTTAGAAATGTATAGACTTTCTTGTGGAATTGGAACCATCATTTGAAAACATGTGAGGAATCCATCCATAACCTCAACATCAAATCTAAAACATGGGAGTAAGAGAATGTGGGGTTGAGGTAGATCCATGTAGCATGAATGGAGCAATGTAGTGTATTGTTCCATCACTCATTAATCACTATCCCTATCAATAATTATTTCTCAAATCCATCATCCCAAGTTTCCTCATAATAGGCATGGATGGATTATTTTTCCCTATCCATGGCCTCATACAAGTATCCCATTATGGAATTGTCTCCATCAACCAACCAAATAACCTTTACCAAAGGTTTGCTAATGGCACAAATGTCCTCCACTCCTTCCCAAAACATTTCCTAGTATGACACTAGCTTGCATATGACCTCCCCCTCTAGTTTAGTGTTCAATGATAAATCATTCCACTCATCTAAAAGCAACATTATCTTCACCTCCCACATACAATTCAAGAGAGACTAAAGAGATATGAGGCTAGTGGAAAAACGTTTGATTGTGGGATGCATCAACTCCCTATTATTTGTTAATATTCTTGTCAAGATAAGAATGGATGCATGGTTATATATAAAATTTTTGATGTTCCTAGATTATTCAACAATATCCTTGATATAAGGAATTTTTCCCATATCCTCTAAAATCAAATAAATGGAATGTGCTACACAAGGAGTCCAAAACAAGGTCAAATATCTTAGCATAAGGAACATGCCAGCAGTGAAATAATTAGAACCATTATTCATTATGAATTGGACAACATTATATGGAAATATCTCCTAAATGAACCCATCCACAACTCACATAACAATGCTTCATCTTTAACATGTGCATTTGCATCAACATATTTAATAAAATTGTTTTCCAATAACAATAAAGCAAGAAATTAAGAAGGGGTTTTCCCTTCTGATCATCCCAACCATCTAACACCATGGTGCATCTAATGACCTCCCATGATTTTTAAATATCCTCCAATGTATGAGTGAAATTGACCTTTTAAGTTTTAAGGATAGGCCCTCTCAACTCATCATGGGTAGGGGGATTTTACCTCGTGCTAACAATAGAAACAACATCAAACATAAACTACTAGAATGAGATGTTATTGGAAATGATGAAAGGAATGTCACTCCATAGAAAATGCATACCCACAAGACTTTCAACTTCTTGAGATGTTATTTTACTTATGCTAAATCAGTAAAACATGTATGGTTGTAAATACCAATGCATAAAGAACATATATAGCTAAAAATAAAATTGCAAAATTGCAAAAGTTTTGGACCATTGGAAACTTCATTAATATGCTCAATATGAAGTACATGTATATGCCATAGCATTTTCATAAGGAAAGTACAAATCCTCTCAACTATCCAAACTATCCAAACCCTAGTCAAGGAAAATCAACAAAACCCTAGAAACTAAGAATATCCAATATGAAAGAATCACTCCAACATGTCCTCCAAGGAAAGACGTCCTCTACTCCTTGTTGAATAAGAATTTTGGATAAGTTTTGACAGTTTTGGGATCTGCATCAAAATAATATTAAATAATAAATAAGTAGTTAGAATTTGGACCGAAGCGCGCGACGCGAAGCAGATTTTAAGGATTCAAAGCGTGTTGGATTACTTGGAGGGGGGGTGAATCAATAATAGAGCAATTTAATCCTTTTTAACCATATAATCCAATTTTTATATCAATGTAGCATTATCATCCAATAACTACAGAGTAAATAAGCAATGAACAAATGAAAAATCATACACATACACAGTACACCAGTGTTTTACGTGGAAACCCAAAGTGGGAGAAAACCACATAATTTTTTTTCTTATATGTATTGAAGAATTACATTCATTGGAAGAACCAACATCCTTTGTTTTCCAGCTGCAACTGGAAGGAGGCTCCAACCCCCTTGTTTCTCAGGCTACAACCTTAAGGAAGATCCAACTCTCATATTCTTTGGCTAGAACTAGAAGGAGGCTACAACCCCCTATATTCTTCGGCTACAACCACCTATCCTTGCCCTGTCCAACCGCCCTGAAGTAGAAGTAGAATGATGGAACCAATGTCACACTATCACTGTGAGATATATCACTTTAAACCTATACCAATAAACCTGAACCATGCATCAACCATGCATCAACCTGTACCTCAACCTGTAATCAATCTGTACCATAAACAAGTGCATCAATCATGCACCAACCTGTACCAAACAACCTGTAATCAACCTGTACCATAAAAAAGTGCATCCAACCATGTACCAAGTATGTGCCAATCATGTGTCAACTACTTTTCAACTATGACTCATCAATATGTACCAACATCATCAACTATACACCTCATGTATGTGCCAACTCATCAACTACTTGTCTCAACCATGTACCTCAACCAAAATGCCTCATCAATATCATCATCCAAATATGATTTGTAACTCTGTAATAGACCTGGTGTATATGATCACATACCTTCAAACCTTCCTTAACTTTAACAACAAGAGACTAGCATTTTCATCAAACTTTTCTTTAGTCTCACATGACTAGTTTTGGATTAGTCAACAACCCTAACTTGAAATAATCATAACTATGTACCTGTAATGAATAAATATCTGAAAGTGATACACATTGTTCTTCAATTTGTTTTATGCAATTAATCTAGGTGTCACTACTTGGAACCTCTCAGAAAAGGCGTTATAGAAAAAATGGCATACCTTGTTGAATTCTGGCTTATTCTAAAGAGCGACCTTGTAGAGCATGCCCTGCACAGAATATTTGTTGAATCGATTTGAAAATATTACAAAACATAATAAATACTGTACTCTAACCAATACATTTGTTCTTACTAAATTTGTATCTGTTGTAAAGAAGTTATGATGTTTTTACCTGAAACACCTGTTTTAGACTAGTTTCAGGACTAGCCAAAAACCCTATTTTCCACAGAGTGTAACTCCAAATATACAAGGACCAACAATATGATTTTTTTACCACAGATACTTGGATATGTTTCCCGAATTTCCTATCAATTTCATAGTTTTAATCATTCTATAAAAAAATTTATTGCGAAAATGGTGAGATCACCTGTAAATAACACACCTTAGAAGGCATCATCAAAAATATTTATCCTCCCTTGAATTTCGGCCCTCTTTTCTTCACCTTCCCTCTGAAATTCGGCTTAGATATCATTTGGTTTCCTCAATCACCTATAGATATTCAATATTATCAAGTGTGATGTAAAATGAGAGAGCCTTGCCACTTATTTATACTCTCCATCTTGTAGGTCACTTAACCCATTTCTAGGTCATTTAACCTATTTCTAGGTCACTTAACCCATTTCTAGGTCACTTAACCTATTTCTAGGTCACTTAACCCATTTATAGGTCACTTAACCTATTTTCCTCATTTTTAGGGTTTACCACTTTCCATAATTAGAAAGTTCTCCATTACTTTATCATTTAAATATTCCTCCTTGACTTTGTCACCTCACTTTATCATTTAAATATCTTCTTTGATTTTGTCACTTCACTTTATTATTTAAATAATCCTTATTGACTTTGTCACTTTACTTTATCATTTAAATAATAATTTCTTCTTTGCAAGATCTTTCACTTCTTTGACCTTTTGGGGCTTCAAGCCAACATATGAGGGTCCTCCAACTTCGTAAGGCCATAACTCTCAAACCGTGAGGAGTTCTGTGACATTCTGCATACCAACAGAAATGGCATGACATGTACTATCCATATAGAATAGTAATACCTTCATATATATTAAAACTCATACCATTATACATGAAACAACCTTGGGTACATTATAGAAACCTTTGTGCTATTGGAATTTGCTACCGGACTTTCTTCAAGGGTTGACATCAATGACAACCAACCTTAATCAACAATATCCCCATTTAGCATTGAGGGAAACACTTTGATGGAATACTGAAATTATGTCATGCAATATTGAATTCATATCACTCATGCTCCCCCTGGAAACATCCCTTTGTCCTTTGCATCTTTGTGACCATTTCTCCCCCTGGAACCGTGCCTTTGTCCTCTGCATCTGATGAATCTCTCCCCCTTTGTCATCAATGGCAAAGGTATATTTCCATCCGGGGCTTCTCCCCCTAACTAGATTGTCCTCTTTATGGTGCTTCCTCATGTACATCTAAGACATATAAGATAAGCATTCAAAAGCATTCATTTTGAAGTAGAAATAACTCTGAGTCTCTAGCGAAGATACTCAAAGGCTTCCCATGGAAGTGTTTTTGTAAAGATGTATGTTTCTTGTTCTTTTGTGCCCACATACTCGGCTCTGATGTTTTTTGCTACAACTTGTTCCCATAGAAAGTGATACTTGATTGGAATGTGCTTTGTCTTGGAGTGCATCACTGGGTTCTTTGAGATACTGATAGTGCTTGTAGTATCACAATAGATTGGAATGGGCTCATTATACTCAACCTGTATATCTGTCAAAGTTTGTTTCATCTAAAGAACCTGTGTATAACATGTTGTTGCTGCAATATATCCTGCCTCAGCTGTAGATAGAGATACTGATGATTGTTTCTTGCTTAGACATGATACTAAAAACTCACCCAAGTAGAACGTTTCTCCACTGGTGCTTTATCGGTCATCCATACAAACTGCCCAATCTGCATCTGTGTAGGCAATAAGAGATAGATCATTTCCTTTTGGATACCATAATCAAAACTCTTATGTTCCTATGAGATATCTGAAAATTCTCTTCACTGCTAATACATGTGATTCCTTTGGTGCTACTTGAAATCGTGCCACATGTCCAACTACCTTCATTACATAAGGTCTGGATGTTTTCACATATAGTAGGTTGTCAATCATTGACCTGTATTTCCTCTAATCTATAGACTTTGAATCATCAACTTTGCTTAACTTGCAATTGGTTTTCATGGGAGTGATAAATGGTTTGCAATATTTCATTCTGAACCTCTTTAGCATTTCTCTGATATAATTGGTTTAAGAAATAAAAATGCCTTGGTTTCTTTGATGTATCTGAAGTCCCAAAAATAAGGATATTTCTCCAAGTAATGACATTTCAAATTCATTCTGCATATCCTTTGCAAATTTTTGGCTTAACCTATCATCATCACTACCAAAAATAATATCATTAACATAAACTTCAATTAATAAAATATTACCTTGACTTACCTTGATGTAGAGGTTGTTGTCTGCAATTCCTTTTTTGAACACCGCCTGTTGTAGATATTTATCCAGTCTAGAGTACCATGCTCTAGGAGCCCGTTTTAGACCATACAAGGCCTTCTTTAATTTGCACACATAGTCTGCATTCTCTGAAAACTAAAATCCTTCTAGTTTTTCAATGTAAACTTCTTCTTCAAGTTCGCCATTCAGAAAAGTTGATTTTATGTCCATCTGATACACTTTAATAGTTTTGGAGCATGAATAAGCTAAAAGCAATCGGATTGCTTCCATTCTGGCAACTGGGGAAAATGTCTCTTCAAAGTCGACTCCTTTAACCTATGCATATCCTTTACATACCAATCTAGATTTGGTCCTTGTAACCTGTCCATCTTCGTTCAATTTATTCCTGTATACCCACTTTGTGTCGATCACATTCTTATCCTTTGGTCTTGGAACCAATTCCCAAGTGTCATTTTTCTCTATTTGATCAAATTCTTCATCCATGGCCTTGTTCAAAAATTCATCCTTGTTGGCCTCTTCAAAATAGGTTGGTTCAATCGTAGATGTGAGTGCTAGGTGTGTTTGTTCTGGTGAACAGATTCTTCTTCTAGTCTCAACTCCTGCGTATTTTTTCCAATAATCTGATCTGAAGGATGATTCCTTTGTACTTATTTGCTAGGTGTCTTTGGAGGCACTTGCTAAACTTTCTCTTCTGCTTATGACAGATTCTCTTCATCTTCCTCTTCTACTTCATTTTCATCTTCTACTTCTGCTTCAAAAAATTTGTTCCATTGATTCATTTTCTTCTTCCTTTGATTTTGGTTTGCCTATTTCATCAATTGTTACATTGATGCTTTCTACAACCTTGTTCAATCTCATATTGTAACACTTGTATGCTTTCCTTGTACTTGAGTAACCAACAAGTACTCATTTGTCCACACGAGAGTCAAAATTTTCCATTTTTCCATCTTCTCTTTTGATGTATCATTTGCTTCCAGAAACTCTAAAGTGCTTCACATTTTCTGGTCTTCCTTTCCATAGCTCGAGGGATTTTTGTCGGTGTTGTTTTTGAGCATTACTCTTTTTTGATTGTGAACTGTTGTATGCACTTCCTGTGTCCAAAATATATTTGTCAATTTGGAATCCATTAGCATTATTCGAGCCATTTCCTGTATTGGCCTATTCTTTCTTTCAACAACTCCATTCTGTTGAGGTGTCCTAGCAACGGAGAATTGTCTTTTTATTCCATGACTGTTGTAGTAGTCCATAAATTCCTTTGAAGTGAACTCTCCTCCATTATCATATCTCAAGCATTTTATTTTTGAATCCATTTCATTTTCAATCATTTCCTTGTAGATCTTGAAGTTTTCAAAAGCTTCTGACTTATTCTTGAGAAAGAAAATTGCAGTCATTCTTGTATGATCATCAACTAATAACATAAAGTATTTCTCACCTTTTAAACGCTTTGTTGTAGTTGGTCCAACTAGATAAGTAGGCAAAATTTGCAGTGGTCTTGTCATTGAATATTCCTTCGATTTGAACTTGGTCTTTGTTTGCTTTCCTTGTTGACAATGCTTGCATAAAGTGTTGGTTGGTTTTGTGATTCGGGGCATTTCTCTTACTTCTTCTCTTCTGCTGAATTTGACAAGGTTATCAAAATGTATGTCACCCATTATTTTGTGCCATATCCAACTTTCATCTTCCTTTCCTAGACAACACTTTTCATTTCCAATTTCACTTAATACATGTATGTTGCTTGAAGTTCTCGCAGCTGTAGCAATCATTTTTCCTGAACCTTCTTTTCTTATCTCACATTTTTGTGAATCGAAAGGAAATTTATGACCTTGGTCACACATTTGACTCACACTTAGAAGATTATGTTTCATATCTTCTACTAGTAGAACATTTTATTCCTTTGTATTATTGTTCCCAATTCTTACTATTCCTTTTCCAATGATTTTAGTTGAATCATCATTTCCGAAGGAGACTGATCCATCTCTTTCCTTTCGTAATGTAAGAAACCTGTCTCTATCACCTGTCATGTGTTTTGAACATCCACTGTCAACATACCAACCATGTTTCTTCTTCTTAGCTTGTAGAGAGAGTGTGCATTCTTCATTGCTATACTGATCCTGCTTTCTTATACATGTCCTTTTCTGAGGTTCCTGTCTATGACTGTTGTTATTATGTTGCAGTTATCTAGGAGGGACTGTCATTCTGCAATCTTTGGCCATGAGTCCAAAATTATTACATTTGTAAAATTCCACTTCAGTGCTCAAAGATTCAAACCTGTTGTAACTTCTTCTCTGTGTTTCACGAGGCCTTCTTGGATAACCCCTTTGTGTATGAATTTCAAAGTTGTTTGTGTTCTTTTGTTAGCTCTACAATTCACAACTTTATGTCCAAAATTATTACATGCATAACATAAACCAAAAAATATAGTTTGATACCTAAGAGTTGAAGATCTTCTGAAAAGAGGTACTCTTATAAATTCTCCTTCTTCCTGAGGCCTATCTGTCGGTTGTTGATTCTGAAATCTGAATCTTCTCAGTGGAGGAGTATCCCTGTAATCTTCCTTGTAGTTCTTCCTATCCCCCTTGATTGTTTCTGCATAGATTTTTGGATATGTTTCTTGCTCTATTGTTTTGGATCTTGTTCCTTTTTTTGTTTGATTGTATCCAAGTCCAGACTTGTCATGATGATATTTTTGACTGTTGATAATGTCATCCAAAACTTTTGAGTTTTTCTACATATTTTTCTTTTGAAGATCCTTTCTTAATGTGACAATCTCTGCTTCCAAATTTCTAATGATCTTGTCTTTTTGTTCTAGTTATTCTTTGAGTGCGTATTCAATTATTTTATCTTATTCTATTTGAACCTTCAAATCTGTGATCATTTGTTCTAGTTCTTGAGTGTCTTCTTTCTTGTCTAGTTTTTCTTGTATTTTCTTGTTTTTCTTATTTTCTCTTTTGATAACTTCTATTGCGCAGATTAATTCCTCTCGGTAGTAAACTTCTGCCTCTTCAATTTCTTCTTTGACTTCTTCATATTCTTCTTTGGATTCTTCATATTCTTCTTTGGAGTCTTCTTTATCAGATTATTCTACTACCATGAATAGAAATCTTTATGTCTCACTGTCACTGACTTCATCTTCATCTAATGATGAGATGTCTTCTTTGGTCCATAAGCTTTTCTTGAAAACTTTCTTTATGGTTCTTTTACCTTTATATGTTTTTTTTTTCTTTTGAGTAACCTTCATCATTTATCTTTTTTTATAAGGACATTTGTTAGCAAAATGACCAATACCATTACAATTAAAACAAATTAAAGGAATATTACCTCTATACCTACCATCAGTTCCCTTGTTTAATCTTTTGACAATCCACTTATTCATCATCTTCTGAGACGTCACTATTGCTTCTAGGTTCTTCTTTTTGCTTTGACCTTTTGGATGCTTTGAAGGTTGCTTCTTTTATATCTATATTTTCCTGTTCATTTATCATTACATATGCTGTGAAGATTCCATGTAATTCGTCCATGCTAATTGAGTTTATATATGATCTTTATTCTAGTGCTAATATCTTAGGGTCAAATCTCATAGGAAGAGATCTTAGTACTTTTTGAAAAATTACAGATTCTTTGATTTCTTCTCCCAATCCTATGATTGCATTCACTGTTTCATCAACTCGTAAAAGGTAAGCTACAATATTCTCATCTTCCTTCATCTTAAGTTGTTCAAATTGACCTCTGTAAGTTTGAAGCTTTGCTGCTTTGACTTTTGAATCTCCTTCATAAATATTTTGAAGTTTGTCCCAAATCTCTTCAGTGGATTTACAATGTGCAACTTTGGTGAATACTGTTTCACTAAGACCATTCAGAAGTGCATTTTTGTCTTTGGAACTATTCTGACCGAGTTTCACTGCTTTGTCATTTGTTCACAGAACTGTTGGTGTTGTGTATCCATCTACAATTGATTGCCAAATTTCAAATCCTTATGCCTGTATATATGTTTTCATCCTTATGCTCCAAAATGCATACTTTTGTCCATTGAGCTGTGGTATTCCATTTTTATATAAGTTGTTGATCTCCATGATCTGCCTTTCAGTGGTTAAACTAATTTTTGAAGGAACCTTCTCTGATACCAATTGTTGGATTACTAAGAGGGGGGGGTGAATCAATAATAGAACAATTTAATCCTTTTAAACCATATAATCCAAGTGTTATATCAATGTATAATTATCATCCAATAACTGTAGAGTAAATCAACAATGAACAAATGACCAATCATACACATACATAGTACACTAGTGTTTTACGTGAAAACCCAAAGCGGGAGAAAACCACAGAATGATTTTTCTTTTGTGTCTTGAAGAATTACATTCATTGGAAGCACCAATATACCTTAGAAAGCATCATCAAAAGAATTTATCCTCCCTTGAATTTTGACCCTCTTTTCTTCACCTTCCCTCTGAAATTTGGCTTAGAAATCCTTTGGTTACCTCAGTCACCTATAGATATTCAATATTATCAAGTGTGATGTAAAATGAGAGAGCCTTGCCACTTATTTATACTCTCCATCTTATAGGTCACTTAACCCATTTCTAGGTCACTTAACCTATTTTTAGGTCACTTAACCCATTTATAGGTCACTTAACCTATTTTCCTCATTTTTAGGGCTAAACACTTTCCATAATTAGGAAGTTCTCCATTACTTTATCATTTAAATATTCATCCTTGACTTTGTCACCTCACTTTATCATTTAAATAATCTTCTTTGATTTTGTCACTTCACTTTATTATTTAAATAATCCTTCTTGACTTTGTCCTTTTACTTTATCATTTAAACAATAATTTCTTCTTTGCAAGATCTTTGACTTCTTTGACCTTTTGGGGCTTCAAGCCAACATATGAGGGTCCTCCAACTTCGTAAGGCCATAACTCTCAAACCGTGAGGAGTTATGTGACGTTTCACATACCACCAGAAATGGCATGACATGTACCATCCATATAGAATAGTATTACCTTAAAATATATTAAAACTCATACAATTATACATGAAACAAACTTGGGTCCATTACCCAAACCTTTGTGCTACTGAAATTCACTACTAGACATCAATGACAACCAATCTTAATAAAAATAACACACGAAAAAAGGAAAAGTGACGAAGTGGCGTGTGAGAAGTGAAAAACGATTACAAACCATTAGGATTTTTGGGATGTTTCGTCCACTTAGTAACAATGTTGTAATGGGATTATCCCTACTTCTTACATATAAATATGTAAAGGGTTTTTAGGTATATGGGAGAAAAAAGGAGAGTATTGTTGAGTAGATGGTAATAAGCACAAGTAGAACTTATGTAAGGTTCATAGTTTTGATGTATGACCAAGGATTTCAGAGGTATACTCGCACTACAACAGAATGGCTAGGAACAAATGTAGAACAATTATGAATGACTAATATAAGAATCCAGTCGTTGTGGACATAACCCAAATTAGGGTGAACCATGTTAACCCTTGTGTCTTGTCATGATGTTTGATGTGTTGTGCTTATGATGAATGTGATCTGATGAAAAGGAATAGTGTGCAATGATAATAAAGGGTTAATATTATGAATGTATGCTAGCATAATGTCACACACTGAGAGAACAAATGAGTGATAGAATGTTAAGTAAGTAATGTCGTGCATAGGGTATGTTGTATGATCAGTAAATGCTAACTAATAGAAACTGTGCACTTGAGTATATATTTACAGGATGAATATGTTGAATGCATCACTTCCCCTCACCACTGTAGAAGATTGGTTCCTGTAGCCCCTATATATGCCTCGGGTGAGGCCTCACTTTCTTGCATGTGATGCCAAAAGGGTTGGTGTCTAATGGTTTTGTTGGTTGTTTAATGTTATGAACCTAGGGTCTGCTCTACGTGCACCAACAAATGGTTATGTTGTCAGGACCGGGATATGTAATTGAGGGGAATGTTTTGGAGGTTGAATAAGCAAGAGATCATGGAATGGATAGAAAGGAAGCAAAAATAAATTTTTAGAGAACATAATAGGAATATGTTACTCAGCGATGAACATTGGTTGCAAAGGTATGTATTCAGAGATCTGCATGAATTTTTCTTGGGTGAATTCCTAATAATCTTGATTGAATGGTTAAAGAGGCTAGAGGAGACCATTGGAAGATATCGAGCCAAAGTTACAAGAAATTGGACCCCTAAATTGATCAAACAGTTGAATACGGTAAGTAATAAGGTTTCTCACGCAGTTGATTTTTGGTTGAATAGTATATTGGAAGGTTATATTACATAGTTTGCAATAGATTATACCCATTCCTATAGTGTCACATAAAGAGAATTTTTGAAGGGTCCACATGGAAGGTATTTGACTAAATTTCCTAGTTGGATAAAGATGTTATTGTGTTACAAGAATGTTATGAAAATGGAATCTAACTATTAGGGGCCTTCGTGCACATAGGGGGACTAAGGGATGACTAGAGGATGATCTGAGAGTTGAAATAAATGAGAAAAGAGATGGATGAGAAATGTATGGAATGAGGATGTCGAGAGAAGAAGATAGTGAATCGGATAGAGAGAATGGAGTATTGCATTGTGGGAAAAGGTTTAGGTATAGTAAGATGGTGATTGTGGTTGAGAGAGAAGAGAAACATAGGGAACCCAACATAGTGCTCCAAATCACACCATCTAGAAAGAGAAAGGGAAGAGAAGAGGATCCTCGGTACATCCCAGTAGAAGAAGGAAGTCCACCTTAGGTTGGAATCTACATCAAACCCATGACCGCTTGTGCATCACTAAGAATTGAAGAAGGAACCAAAACCGAGTCCATAGATATTATAGTTAGAGAAATAAGTTGGAACTATAGTCGGAGTAGAGGAAATAGCTCAAAAAGTCAGATTCATCCCACATTACCGAAGGTAAATACTGCGCAAAAAAAAATGGCAAGTATAGATAATACGTTGACGATGTCTGAATTCCATGGAGTTAGGTTGGAGGACGCAGAAAAACATGTATTTGTATGTGAAACAATATGGACCATGAAGAATGTCCAGGACGAAGCAACGGAGATCGTGAAGTTGGCAACAAATTTCAAAAATCATGCATTGTTATGGTATATGAAGTATCCGACCACTACACCAGTAGGACAGTCGAGAACTTTAGCAGAGATCAGACAAGCCTTATTGAAGGAATTTAGGAAATCAAAGTCTGAATCACAATATATCACTGAACTAAAAGAAATTAAGAAAGTATAATATGAGACAGTTTGGGACTATGACTAGAGGTTTAAAGATGTGATGGGTTGGATGACATTTGAAATCCCTGATGAACAATATAGAGAATGGTTTATTGCAAGGCTATTGTCGTACATTCATTACTCATTGATGCAGCACGTCATAGCCATAAGCATTAGAGATTGTAATGAAGTTAGAATCATCCCCTATGGGAGAGAGCAGTGTAGGGATGGCACAATTCCAGGCCCAGTTTGTAATGTTGAATCTCCAATTGCAAGATATTACTAAGGGAAAGGAAAAGCATGAACATGTTTGGTGTATAACATGTAATACATAAGGCCATCGAAAATATGAGTGTTCGGAATTTGTGTAGTACCTGGCTACAGGAGCACTAAACCCAATGGAATGATGGGTGGGATATTTTGAAACATGTAAGACTTGGGGCTATCATTTGACTACATGCCCACTATAGCGGAAGTACCAGAGTACACCAAGGAATTTGTTTTGTAATATTTTCAAGTCTGTAGGACATGATGAGAAAGGCTATCGCACATTTTATTTGATGAGGGAGCGCACTGCAGATGCATAAATAATTCAAGAAGATAATGTTGTAGTAGAAGGAGGACTCATGTAGTACAATACCTTGAGAGGCTATAATCCGAGAGGATGAGGAGGATTTGGTCGAGGATGAGGACGAGGAGGATTTGGTCAAGGAGGAAGAGGGTCTATAATTTGTTATAATTACAATCAACCACGACATTTGGCCAAGGATTTCCCAAATCCTTGCACGAAATGAACCTATTGCATAGCATTGGACCATGCGACAGAAGAATTCCCTCAAATAATATAAAAATGTAAAGTGATAGGGAATCAAAATCAAAACCAAAACCAAAATTTATAGATGATATCCACCAAGCAGTGTGATGATCAACCCAGAATAGCAACAATTACTCATGGAGGTTCTATAACAGGTGCAGATGCGACCAACAAGGGAAAAGGCTTGATCGAGAAGTGGGTAAGGAAAGTAGTTGAACCTACACCAACATTTGATCCACAGAAGGAGAAATAAACATATCAGCAAACCAAGAAGGAGATACTAGGACCATAATGGATAGCATCAATGTTGACTGCACCTCCATTGTATGATAAACCACCAGTATATGATATGCCATCAATATATGATCACACCATCCTAGGGATATCATCCAAAAGGGTAAGTACTCTAAAGTATTTTCTAAAGAGTTGTTTTGAGTTGATGAAGGATGAAATAGCATTGGATCCATTGCAAAGTATGATCGATCAGTGCACATAAGACAAAGAAGTACCCATGACACAAAGAGAAATGAACCAAGTATTACGCAAGAAGTGTACAAATAGGGAATTCATACTAAGTGCACAAATAGGTGATTATGACATGGACAATGTCATTCTAGATTGAGGATCATATGTAAATGTTCTTCCAAGACAAACTTGGGAAATGATGGGCAAACCAATGTTAATTTGGTCACATGTTCAGCTGAGATTGAAAAACCAACACAAGATAGTACCCATTGGAAGATTGTTGGGAGTAACTTTTAATATGGATGGAGTGCACAATGTTGCAGAGTTTGAAGTCATTCAGATAATGGATAACATTCATCCATACCTAGAGTTTCTTGGCCTAGATTGAGATTTCGACAATCAGTTGATTATTAACTTGAAGAAAGGAGAAATGATTTTTGAAGTAGGATATTTCAAGTTCACTGCACCATTAGACCCCACATAAGATAGAAGATATGTGGAACCTTCCAGAAAAGAGATTGATAATTTTTATAACATGACTACAGACTCTACATGGATTATTATTTCAATCCTACTATCGATGGTGCACTTATTTGGAGAAGTATTATTTCTTATATTCTAGACTCGGAAGAAGGATTGAAACATTGGCAACACATGTTTCATGAAGTATCGATAAGAAGGTGTGCTCGTATTACTCATTCTTTGCACTGGATTGGAACCAAGGTACATGATATGCCCAGGTTTGAGGGATTAACAAACGTAAAATCCTTTGTAAGAGAATTTGACTTACAAATAGACAAACAACAAAGTTTGTTAGCCTTAGATGTTGCACTAAGAGAAACCCCTGCAATATGGTGGGAAATCCATAAGGAGAGTATAGCAGATTTGAAGCACTGTAAAAGGTTGATGCAAATCATATTTAGAATAGAATATGAAGGAATAATGCATAAATGAACTGGATTGAGCAGTCTGACAGATCATATCATGCAATGCAATATGACTTGGAAATAGGTTCCCAAGAAAGATCATATGCATAAGTTCATAGATACACTAGAGACAGTTCCCAAGAATTGGTACATGGAACTATAAATGCACAAAGGAACGGTAGATTGGGAGGAGATCACCCAAAATTTCATGGTAACATTTAGTTTTTAAGCTGAGTCACCTTTAGCAGATGCATCCTTGCATGTTATTAGAAGTAATATCTTTATGGAAGCCAAATTTATGATAATGGTACTCGCAAGCAGTACATGTAGAACATCTACGATAGTATGTGGAATGTTGGCATGTTACAATATTACTGAAGTAGAATAGATTGAAGAAGACCCAAGAAATGTGTAGGTACCTGAAACTGAAGGGGAGCGTGTAGTAGAAGGACCAGAACTCAAAATTGATGTACATGTGAAACCTTTAAAAGTGTGCAAGGTGAATATTGGAAAGACAAAAAACCCTAAGTTTGTGAATATTGGTGACTATTTGAATGATGAAACTATTGATAAGGTCACATAATTTCTACGAGAATACCAGGATTTATTCCCGACTACTTTTTTGGAAATGAAGGGGATTGGTGGAGAATTAGGTGAAATGAATATTATGTCAAAACAAGATGCTAAGCTAGTGGGACAGAGACCCTACAAGTTGAATTCGAAGCACAAGGAAAAATTGAAAGAAGAACTTGGCATAATTGTTACACATTATTTTCATCATCCCTATGATTTTTAATGATGTAAACCTATCTGTTTCCTTCAGAGGGTTCAGTGGCCTGAGTTCCTGAAGAAAGAAGAGAGAAGAATTTTTCCTGAGAAAAGAAGTTGCATTTTCCTTTGTAAAAACCCTATTAAAGAGGATGTTCGCAGGTAGCTATATAGGCAAGGTGCGAGAATGCCTGATTCTTGCAGGCTACACCATAGCTAGGTTGCAAGAGGTTCATAGGTTTCTCTATAAGCAGGGTGCGAGAATGCTTACATGTGGGAAAAATAAGCGTTTTCTTGAATCTTCTAGAAGGAGAAACTCCCATGCTGAGGTGGCATCCGAATGGTTTGGATATTACTCACTTTCATGATTTAGTGGGATCATCCTAACCTCCTCACCTTATCCTCTTCGGCTTATAAAAGGAGAGGAGCTCTCATGGAGAAGGGCTAAGTTGGATTTGGCTTGGAATTATTTGCTTGGTTGGAGTGTCTTTGAGTTTTTCCTTTGTCAAGATAGATAGTGAATATTATCAGATCTGTGCTCTCAGAATTCTTGAAATGGAAGTGTGTGGGGAACAAAGGACAGTTGGAAGGGATCTTACGACATCAAGGCCACAGTTGTAATCTCTCTTTCACATTCAATATGATATAGTAATATGATTCTTTCCCGTAAAGCTTGTTGTGTTTTATCGTATGATTCCTTGATCACATACATAGGTTTATATTGAGTGTATGCTATTGCTATCACTTTGGATGGTTGTGTTCTTTTGCAGCTTCATCATTGTATGAGTTTTGGAATGGAGCTAGGATGGAGATGGCGAGGGGAAGCGACGTTTAAATGATATGTTTCCTATCCCTCTTTAGTTAGTAAATTCAATATTTAAAACTTAAGGAAAGCATCATGTTCTAGTGTGTTTTGTTCTATATCTAGGTGGATCTAGGGAGATCAGTTAGTGTCCACACCTACCGATTTATCCGATAACAAAATTGGCAACTCCACTGGGGAACAGATTGTTTCCTAGTTAGTCTAGTTTCCCTTCCTTTGATTACTTGTTTTCTGGTTTCTGAGTCTGTGGGACATCCATCCAAACTCTCTGGATCTAGAAGTTCACTTAGATTTCCTATCCTTTTTCAAAATTTTCTTTGATTATAGACATTCGCGCACTGTACCTCTCTACAACCTACGAAAACCATTGATTTTCGCACCCTGTTGTTAGATCCAGTGCGAACTTCTCGCACCCTACCAATGTCTAGACTGCGAGAATACCTAATTCTCGTACTGTACTGTTATGCTAGGCTGTGAACTTGTTTGTAAACTTTTTTGGATTGGGTCTTGTCATATTTTGATGACCCAATTTTGCTTTGATCAGCTGGATTGAGCTTTTGGATCCTGTATTGATCTGTTTACATCTGCTTGACATTCTTTGAGTTGATTTTAGCCATCTTTGCTTTGTTTGGTTTTGAAGGATTAGTCTCTTGCTTTGAGTGTCTTTCAGTTACAAAGCCTATGTTTTCTTTAGAATTGTTTAGGGAAAGATCATATTTCTTCTTAATAGTTCAGTTTAAAAGAAAAAATTTAGTTTGGGTTTCTTTGTTTTAAGAAAGTTCATTATTTCTTTTAGTGAAATTTCTGAAACAAAAATATTTAATTTCTTGCTTTATATTAGATTGGGGGCATCCTTGCATTTGAAGTAGTGAAATTGCATGATTCTTGGCATTTTTTGGTCTTAAATTATGAAAAAAATTCCCCCTNTTGATATTGATGAGTTTTAAGATTTTGGGAGATTGTGCATCTGGGAATGATAAATGTTTTCTCCTTCTCATAGCATAACTTTCATCGAAATGAAAAGATTTTGTCCTCATCTCTTTGCATAACTTTCGAGTCGGTCAAAATACCATATTGTTCACACCATTTTCCTTTTGAGTAACAATAGCCTTAAAAATAAAGCGCTTATAAAAATTTATTATACATATTTATATTTTCTGGTAGCAAACCTACATTAGATTAGTTCTTTGGCTTTGGAACAGGTGTGAAAGATAACTTTCCAAAGCTGAAAACAAACATAGTATCTTGTGATAGGGAGAGTTAAATCCACTTACTTCATTTTGTCCTAGGAAGCCCTTCTCACAAAAGGGTCAATCACGAGGTCACATTGAGACTAGCAGAGTTACTCACCCTGCTTTGTTGGTCTTGGTGTAGAGATTGTGCGTGTTATGGGGGTCATTTGAAGGTATACCCACAATGATGAGTGGAAGACTTTCAAGTTGATTTCGGGCTAGATACCCTGCCCTTGCACATGGATTGGACTGTCGACTGTTTCCCCAAGCATAACTGTAGTGATTGGTAACCTTAGTGGCCTATCTCTTTAGTGTCTTTACACAAGGTGACTATGGAGGGGCAAGTCTCCATGGTACCTGGAATCGACATTGGCCAAATTCACTTGGACTCCTTGGAGGGTATACCCATGTTTATGTGTGGGAGCTTGCACCAGGGTGTAAGTCCGTAAAGAAGGTCGTCAACATAACTTTTCCACCCACTCTATCTCATCCCCTTCTTACATTGCTCTCGTGAAGTTGGATTCCATCACCAGCTAGTGCATTCATTGTGAGAAGGTTTTGTTTCCTTGCTTGCTTACTAGATTTTTAGCGTGTGTTGTTTGTTTTCCCTAGAGGACTCTAGATTGGATATTTATTTAATGGCATTAGTTCCTGTAATGACCAATGAAGCAACTCCTTTTTCAGGGGAAAATTTTGTTTTTCCTTCTTACGGAAACATTGGTCGTCCTCATATTGCTACTTTGAGCCTTCCAGGTCTCACAATTGGGTTACCGGTATGGTTTTTTTCTACTCAGGTAATCCCGAATGCAGTAAGTTCTTTGGTCGTAAGCACTTCCCCCGAAGAACATCAACCTCATGTTGATCCTTCACCTTCTTCACCAGTAAGGTCTTCCTCGCCTTCTTCGCTCGCAAGGTCGCCTTTCGTTTCATATTCTTCGTCAAGTGAAAGTTCTAAAGCTAGTAACCCGGTGAATAATAAAAAGAAGAAAAGAAAGATTAAGAAGAAGAAATATAAACAAGGGTCAAAACCTCCAACCACTGTCAAACATGTTGGAAAACAACCAGTTACTGTTAATCGTGTTGGGAGTGTTGATGATGTCAATATCACCCAAAGAACCCGTAATCCAAAGTACCCTTGTAGGCTTTGTAAGGGTAGCCATCTTCTTAAGGATTGCCCTGGTCTATCCAAGGTTATAGAAGTATGGTCTCCACACCCTAACCAAGGGAGTGTTGATGATGTCAAGATAACCCAAACAACCCGTAAGCCAAAGTACCCTTCCAGGCTTTGTAAGGGTAGCCATCTTCTTAAATATTTCCCTAGTCTATCCAAGGTTATAGAAGTATGGTCTCCACACCCTGACCAACCCATGTCGTCATCCTCTGAACAACATGTTGATGACCTCCCATCAACTAGTCACGATACAGTTAGGAAGAAGAAAAGTAGATTCAAGTTCTTGTGTATGTTATGCAAAGGGAGTCATCTAACTCACCTTTTCCCTCATATGGACGAAGCCTCTAAATTCCTAGAAGACCTGAATATTTCACAACCTCAGCTTCCAACTGCTTATCACAAGCTCACTCTTGACCTACCTATAGTTGATGGAATGATCAATCCGACCCCTTCGTCGATCATTCCAGTTGATCATGTAGTCAATCTGGTTACATCCTTAGTTGAACCACTTGAAAAAGTGGTCAATCCAATCCCATATTCGGTCGATCCCACTCTCCTATTAGAGAGTACAGCCTAAGTGGTTGATCCGATTTCATTCTTGATCGACCCCACTCTCTCGATAGAGAGAAAAACTAAACCAGTCAATCTATTTCCACCTGTCGACCCCATTCTCCCCTTGGAGAATGAAACCCAAGTGGTCGATTTGATCTCTCCACCGGTCGATCCTACTCTCCCGCTCGAGAGTAAACCCGATACTGCCCACATTTTTCTCGTTGATACATAATCTACCATGCTAGTGGGTATTCTTCCTTCTCCCGTTGAACCCCCTCCAAGTAATGAGGCCATCAGTTTTGATTGGGGTGTGCTAACTGGACCTCGTCTTCCCTCTCACATTCCTTTCCATGTTACAGTGCAGGTTTGTGGTCGGGATGTTCCTCAGAGGTTGATAGATGAAGGTTCGTCAGTTAGTATTTTATCCTCTATTTCTTGGCAAGCTTTGGGTTATCCTCCACTTGCATCGGTTACACAGAATCTGTTAGCTTTTAACAGAAGAACCAGTCAACCTTTAGGGACCCTTCCTCAATTTCCTGTAAATTTGGGGGGGGAAACTGTCTTTATTGATGTCATGGTAGTCCAAGACCCCTTGTATTTCGGTTTACTCCTTAGGTGAGATTATGTCTATGCCATGAAAGCTATTGTGTCTACTCTTTTTCGTGTGATATATTTCCCTCACGATTAACAAGTTGTGACTGTTGATCAACTTTCATTCATTGACCCCGATTGGATTGCCTCCCTAAATGGTTCTTATATGTAGATGGTATCGCCCCCACCACAGGTCACTTATGTGGCATTGTTTCCCATGGCTTCAACTTCTTATGACTTAGATCCAGTAGTTGACATGGTGATCTCTTCGATAGGGTTGTTAGAGCCTGATCTCTTTACTCCTGTCATGACCCTCGACATGGTGTCCTTCCATAGTGTGTTTCTTCCTTCCAGTGAAGACCTCTTGGAAGCCATGACCAATTTTTGTCCCTTGACATGGTGTCGTTCTGGAGCATTGTCCTCTTGGAATCCATGATCAAGAAGAGAGACTTTCGAGGATAGTTTTTGCGTCTCTGAGGTAACCTCGTTAAAAAATGAAACAGAGTTCTTTGAGCATGATTTTCTAATTTCAAGCTCAATAAAAAATGAAACCAGACTTGAGCATGATTTTCTAATTTCAAGCTCATTAAAAAAATGAAACCAGAATTGAGCATAGTTTTCTAATTTCAAGCTCATTAAAAAAATGAGACCTATTACGAGGATAGTTTTGTGTCTGTGTGGCAACCTCGTTAAAAAAATGAAACAAAAGTTACAAGCATAGTTCCCGTTTCTGTGTCAAGCTCGTTAAAAATGAAACAGTGGTCTTGGGATTATACCTAGAGTCACAAGCATAGTTCTTGTTTCTGTGCCAAGCTCATTAAAAAATGAAATAGTTTTTCCCCCTCTCTATTTGAATCAAGTCCTTCGTCTAGTATTTGAAGCTTCATTTAATTCTCCTTTGTAGTTGGATGAAATGAATCTTGGGGGGCATTTGGCTTCGGCCTCTAGACTTCATGCTGAAGTTAAACTTCTAGCTTCTTAAGATGGGGGCTAAGTACCAACCATCCCAGTGTTATGCGTTGGGAAGTCGCAAGCATAGTTTTCTATGGTTCAATCTTGTGTAAAAATGAAACCACTTACCTGAAGCATAGTTTCCTCTAGTTCAAGCTTGTGTAAAAATGAAACCAGGTCCAAGCATAGTTTTGTTTAGTTTTTAAGCTTGTGTAAAAATAAAATCTATCCCAAGCATAGTTTTGTTTTGTTTTAAAGCTTGCATAAAAATAAAAACAATCCCGAGCTTAGTCTTTGTTCTTTCTCATGCTCGTAAATACATGCGAATAAGTTACCGATCTTTGTATTTGTTCTTTCTTGTGCTCATAAATACGTGAGAATGCAACCGAGTATACTTTTATCACTTTTTCAGACTCGTAAGGGTTATACGAAAAAGGAACCCCCTGGAGTTCCCTTTAAGTTCTTTTTAGACTCTCTAAACATGAAAATATTGCCGAGCGATCTTGTTCTTTTCACGCTTGTAAAAGAATTTGAAGAAAACATTCAATGAGCGATGGTTTATCACTTTTTTGGTCTCATAAAACTAATTTACGAAAAAGGAACTGGGAGAGTTTTCTTTAAGTGTTTTTCAAACTCTCAAAACATGAAAAACCCCTGAGTTTTCTATATTTGGACTTGTTAAACAAACATCGAAAGGCCATTATGGGACCAAACCACTCCTTCCTAGGGTTCATTAAACATACTCTGAGGGACTCATCCAAAGGATGAGCTTACATTACAGGCATATGTTATCCTCCTCAAGCTTGCATAAAAATAAAAAGGTACTTGCCAGAAATGGTGGGGGGGGGAATTTGGAAAGAAATGTATCTAAACCTGTATTTTGTGGAAGAGTCACTTTTGAACATGACACCCTTTCACTCGCCTTGTGTCTAGGTTGGAAAATCTTCTCGTCTCTTGATCATACTCCTTTATAAGATTACCAATTGGTATGTGATCCCTATTGTTGAGTCAGTGTTTCCAAGAAAGTTGTCGTGTCATCAATATGTTCAAAGAGAAGTTCAACCTGGAAAGCCTTATATTGCGTCGACCATGTCTGTAGTCTTTAAGCCTTGTGTTGCGTCATCCATTCCTGAGTCAGTCCTGAATCACTTGTTACTCTAATCTACATCAAATCTTATTACTTGTTTCGTGTCATTGATGTGGGATACATTAAGGCCCTCCTGTGATGAGTCTTTTTCTGTCGAATTCAACTCATTATCTAGGAATTAGACTTAGAAACTAGTTGGTACCTTGGAACTTGCATGCCTCAATGGCAGGTTTCCTCGCTTTCGATAGTGGGTTTTTATTATCGACCCCTGATCGATAGATTCCATCGAGTGTTCGACCTCAAATCATTAATTCACATTCGTTGGATTGTACCAGAGTACCTTAGGAGTCATTGACATTAATGGTGATTTCCCTCACACTTGTTAACAGTACACACTAATGACCAGTAATCAAGTGGTTTCTACCATGTTCGACTTCAGGACATGTATTCACATGGTTAGATTCGTACTATAGAGTGGTGGAGAGGAAGACCCTGGATATTTTCTTATAGATCCAGGTTGCGTTGGAGTATATTCAGTGTACTATTTCATAGATCCACATTGTATGTCTGGTGGCTATGTTCAAATTTGAAACTTTAACACATAGATCCACAGTGTGTTTTTGGTGGCTATGTTCAGATTTGATTCATAATACCATGGATCCATGGTGTATGTTTGGTGGCCATGACCTTGTCTTACTTGACATGGATCTTTGCATGTCAGCATTTATGCTCTGAGTCATTTGTATTATGAGTATGGGAATATCTACCTCAGTGATGATATATTATTGTACTGTATTTCCTTGTTTGTTGGCAGGTTTCTGACCGACTGTTCCTTGTTCCCTACACACACTCGACAAAGTATTTCAGCTATCACTTTGTTCTAACTTCATACTTTGGGGGGCTCTCTGTTACACATTATTTTCATCATCCCTATTATTGTTAATGATGTAAACCTATATGTTGCCTTCAGAGGGGTCAGTGGCCTGAGTTCCTAAAGAAAGAAGAGAGAAGAACTTTTCCTGATAAAATAAGTTGCATTATCCTTTGTAAAAACCCTATTAAAGAGGATGTTCCTAGGTTTCTATATAGGCAGGGTGTGAGAATGCCTGATTCTCGCAAGCTGAACCATAGCTGGGTTGTGATAGGTTCGTAGGTTTCTCTATAAGCAGGGTGCGAGAATGCTTATACGTGGGAAAAACGAGCATTTTCTCGAATCTTCTAGAAGGAGAAACTTCCATGGTGAGGTGGCATCCAAATGGTTTGGATCTTACTCGCTTTCATTATTTAGTGGGATCATCCTAACCTCCTCACCTTATCCTCTTTAGCTTATAAAAGGAGAGGAGATCTCATGGAGAAGGGCTAAGTTGGATTTGGCTTGGAATTATTAGCTTGGTTGGAGTGTCTTTGAGTATTGCCTTTGTCAAGATAGATTGTGAATATTATCAGATCTGTGCTCTCAGAATTCTTGGAATGGAAGTGTGTGGGGAATGAAGTATAGTTGGAAGGGATATTAAGACATCAAGGCCATGGTTGTAATCTCTCTTTCACATTCAATGTGATACAGTAATATGATTCTTTCCTATAAAGCTTGTTGTGTTTTATTGTATGATTCCTTGATCACATACATAGGTTTATATTGAGTGTATGCTATTGCTATCACTTTGGATGGTTGTGTTCTTTTGCAGCTTCATCATTGTATGAGTGTTGGAATGGATCTAGGATGGCGATGGTGAGAGGAAGCGACATTTAAACAGTATGTCACCTATGCCTTTTTAGTTAGTAAATTCAATATTTAAAACTTAAGGAAAGCGTCATGTTCTAGTGTGTTTTGTTCTAGATCTAGGTGGATCTAGGGAGATCAGTTAGTGTCCACACCTACTAATTTATACGATATCAATAATGTTAGAGGATGGTATTATCAATCCCATCGTAAAATCACAATGGATAAGCCCGATGGTTGTCCAAGATAAGAAAATAGTAGATATCAAAATTTGTTTATACTTAAGAAAACTGAATGATTCCTATTTGCATGACCCTTTTCTGACCCCCTTTACAAAGTAAGTATTAGAGAATGTCAGAGGGAAGGAGTCCTACTCATTCACTGATGGTTTTTTAGGATACCATCATATTAAGATTTCACAGGAAGACAAACACAAGATGACATTTATGACATAATGTGCAATCTACCAGTATACAATAATTCCATTTCGATTGAAGAACACACCTATTGTTTTTTATAGAGTAGTTGTTGCATCCCTTAAGGAGTTTATTTATAAATTTCTTGAAGTATATTTAGATGACTGGATTGTGTCTATCTTATTGAAGGACCATATATAAATTCTATGACTAATTCTTGATAGACGCGAACAATATTAGATTTCATTAAACCTGAAAAGTATATTTTTTGTGTGTCTTTTGGGATTTTGTTGGGACATGTGGTATGTAAGCAAGGTTTATTGGTTGATCCAGCAAATATAGTTGTAATTTTTAACTTTCCACTTCTTGAATTAATGAGACAGTTGAGGACAACATTCAGTCATACAGGCTATTATAGGAATTTTATTAAAGGCTATGCACAGATTACGGCACTGATGGAGAAATTGTTGAAAACAAATCTAAGTTTCAATGGAATGAAGAGTGTCAGGAAGGTCTGGATGTAGTGAAACAAAATTTAGTGATTGCACCCATTCTATTAATCCTGGATTGGAAGAAATATTTCCATGTCCATGTAGATGCATTGTCCATAGCTCTTAGCACAGTATTAGCTCAGCTAGGAGAAATTGAATTAGACCACCCCATTGTGTTTGCTAGAAGAAAGTTGTCAAAGGTTGAGAAGAACTACATGACGATGGAGAGGGAAGTCTTGGAAAAGTTTTATGCCTTACATAATTTTAGACACTACTTGTTGGGGTCTCATTTCAAGATGTATACAGACCATTCCACACTAAGATATCTTGTGAACAAGCGAGTGTTGGCAGGAACAATTTGTAGATGGTTGTTATTGTTCCAGGAGTATGAATTTGAAGTCATTGTAAAGCCAAACAAACTCAATGTTGGACCATACCACCTGTCATGGATACTGACAGGGGAAGACACAGGGAATTTAGATGATAGTTTATCTGATGCACATTTGTTCTCAATACAAATGGTGGATGACTACTTCATAGACGTTATCGAATTTTTGAGTATAGGAATGGCTCCATCATACATGATAGTAGCTCAAAAAAAATATCTAGTGGTGAAAGTAGAATATTATCAGTTGATAGCAGGTAATTTATACAAGTTAGGCATAGATATGATACTCTGACGTTGTGTAGTATAACATGAAAGACCCATGATACTAGCATAAATGCATGATACAATAGCATGAGGTCATTATGCAAGAAAAGAGACAAGCCATAATATCTTGAACATAGGACTATGGTGGCCCATGTTACATAAATATACCAAGGAGTATTGTAAGAGTTGCGACATTTGCTAGCGAGTATGAAGGCCATCCAAGAGGGATGAGATGCCCTTGAATCCACAAGTCACATTGCAGGAATTTAATAAATGCTAAATAGACTTTGTTGGACCGATTAATCAACCTACAAGAAGATCAAGATCCAGGTACGTAATTACTATGGCAGTCTATTTGACGAGATGGGAAGAAGTAGAACTCATTGCAGATTGTAATGCAGAAATAACATCATGTTTTTTGTTTGAAAATCTTATTACAAGGTTAGGATGTCCTAGAATACTTATGAGCGATTAGGGGATTCATTTTTTTAATAAATCTATTGAATCTTTGACAAAATAATTCCATATTCACCACCAAAAGAGTACACCTTATCACCCTCAAGTGAATGGGACAGTGGAGGATTTCAACAAGATATTGGAGAACACACTAACAAAGATATGCAATGTAGGAAGAGATGAGTGGGACTTGATAATTATCATCGTATTATGGGCTTACAGAACTACATGCAAGAAGATAACATGATAGACACCCTTTATACTAGTGTATGGATAGGTTGCCATTCCCATGGAATTTATTGTGTCGAGCTTGCACGTTGCAATGATTACTGATCTTTCTAACTCTTGCATAGTAGGGGAAATATTGTCACAGTTGATACAACTCAAGGAAGACCAATTTTTCATAGGATTCCATCAACAAGTCCACAAGGTAAGAGAAAAAGCATGGCATGATAGGCATATTAAACATAAAACGTTTCAAGTAGGAGCCCTAGTATTGCTATATGATAGCAAGTTCTTACAAACCCTAGGAAGTTCAGGACACATTGGTTGGGGCCTTATGTGATGAGGCATATAATAGATGCATGTGTTGTTCATTTGGAAAAATTGAATGGAAAAGTGATCGAAATATTGGTGAACGGTAGTCGACTAAAACTGTATAGGGATGGTCGGGTGTCCACGAACTAGTCAGTATTGCACATCTATGTACCATAGAACTTGTATCATAGTGTACCATATGAATAAAAGATAGGAAAATCCAAGAAAAAGTAAGTAAAAAGTGTACGCAATAAAATGGGCACGGAAGCAAAGAGGAAAGATAGCGAAAAAAGGAGTGAATCGCGCAAAAAGGATCGAATCGCGCAGAGAGAAGAAATCACACAAAAAGAAGAAATCATGCAAAGAGAAGGGATATTGCGGAGATAGGAAAACATGAAGTAATTAGTGAAGAGCACTGAATAAGGAACATGACAATTAAAGGGTATTAAAGACAAAACATGACGGGAAAAAGTAGTTAAACGAAAACATCATGTCAAAATGACGGAAGGTGCATAGCCATAAATGGAAAGTGTTGCGGAGATTGTAACGGACTAAGAGATCTAGAAGAAGATATGATGGAGGATTTGGAATTAAAGAAGGATTAAGGAAAGTATTGAATACATAACACTAGTGGATTAGACTCTAAGCTTTGACATGAAGACACATAAAAGTTGTCAAAGGCCTATAAAAGCATGTGAGGGGTTGATAAAGGAAGGTTATTGATAGTTATCATTTGAGAGAGAGTGAGTTGTAGAGTTGAGATTGCAGAGCCAAATTGTAGAAGTTGAGGTCCAAAGTCAAGTTGCAGAGCTGAACCATAGCATAGTTATAGAGCTCACTAGATTTCAAGGGAAGTGTCATACAGGACAATGGCACCACCAAAGGAAGCAACATCAGTGTTAGTACCAAAAAATTAGAGGAGAAAAAAGAAGAGAGACCAGTCATAGAAGAGACTCCAAGATCATCATCATGAGAGACAAGGTTCCCACAAGACTACATAACACCGAGGAAGGACACATGCAAGAAACTCCACTTGTAGAGGGAATCCAATTATGAACTAGTAGAGCTAGAGATTATAGAAGGAGTCATCATGGATGGTGATATGTTAGGAATGATACCACACCTGAAGTACATTGACCATGAGATTAGTGATGAAAATAAATTTTTGTATTTAGCGCTAAGTAAGTTCCTGAAGAAATGCATCTGTGACGAAATATCTATGATCATAATAGAACCTTACATATGGGTAATAGGTTTGCAAAAAAAAGGCTTACTGAACCTCTTAGACATCCCACATTTTGGTAGGAGTAATGAGAGAAATGTGTGTGTGAAGATGCTACTAAGTTGTGTGCATGGAGGCTATTTATGGCTCGACAAGCCAGTATCAACTGACATTGATTTGATAGTGTGCACTACAGGGTTACCGTCATAGGGGGAGGATCCCACACCTTTATTTTTTGACAAGAAGAATGAGAAGACTCTCTCTGAGAGTATGAAGGAAAAATTTTAGACACACAGATCTCAGTGAGGCCTAGATGTTTCAAGATTAAGTGACCCAAAAAATAGGTTCATGAAAAAAGTACTAGCATGCAAATTGCTAAGAAAATTCATAAAAGATCAAGTGTCAACAACAATCATAGCAACAATAGAGAAGTGTGTCGAGGGCGTACAGATGAACTGGGTGAATTTATTTCTCCACTAGTTCCTACTTTACTATGAAAAAGCACACGATAAAGGAATGGATTTCCATTGTGTGTGGCTTCTCATTCTTATTGCACTATCATCTTGGAGAGAGTCAGAAAACACACAGTTTTTGGGTGTCTAGGAAAAACCATGCCTTGCCGCACGTTATCATAATTTATGGCACACAATGCATAAAACGAGATAGATTGAAAACAATGTTGCATTGTTTATCTACAAGGATACAATCGGACACAACATTTTGAAGACGTCCAGGATACCACCACAAGTGATTGGGTCATACAAAGCAGTGGCAAGATTCAAAGTTAGGCCCCATCACATGTATGCACAAGAAATCAAGGACCCATACCAAGAGTGGCTACCCACTCGATATAGACTAACGGAAGAGGAGATGAAACACATCATGGTCAATTAGGATGCAGACTGGAAGATCCCACCATCGAACATAGAGCATCTAGCAGCAACAAGACAACCAATGCAACAAAACCCTGAATTCCAAGAGACAGATGATGATGAGGAAGAGGAAGAAAATAAAGGAAATGGTGTAGATAAGAAACCACCATGACCCACACTAAATACCATCCTGCGGATGGGGGAAAAGGGAAAAGAGATTGATTTGAAAGATAAGGGGAAAGAAGTGGAGGCAGAGACACCACCCCCACAGAGGAAGAAGAGGAAATTGATAAAAGAGATAGTTATACAAGCCCTCACAGAGGATGAATTTGAGAGAATAGGTGACCAAGTGAAAGAGGTCATAGACTGTTCATTCCAAAGAACACAACTTCAATAAGAGGAAATGCACAAAAGGATTCAAGACTAGATGGTTGAGTTGCAACATTTGCTTGAGTCAACAAAGCTTACACAAATAGGGAGATATGAGGAGGAACAACCAGAAAGAACTACAAAGAAGGTGGAAATGGGGACCATAGTCTCTCAAGAGTTGGAATTTGCAGGTGAATGACGAGCAATAATGCTCACATCTAGAATGGTGGAGTTCCCCACGGTCGAAATACATGAACAAGTCAACATTGTTAGGATATTTAGACACTTAGGGGTTAGTTAAGATCTACTTGGTCTAATGTGTCGTTAGGTAAAAGTGTGTTTCTTTAGTATCCATTAGTATGCATTTGTAGTTAGGAAGTTCGATGGTCAAGATATGTTATTGATATAGAGTGATCTGATGATTCATATTCTCCTCGATATTAACGGCTACATTGATCTCTGGCTTAAAACCTGATTTTTCCATGATATATATTTAAAGAGCATGGAGGGTCATTTTCCGATGATCGATTGTGAGAAAATCTCTTATAAAATATCTCTGTAATCTTTTTCTTTTGCATTAATAAACTGCTCCAAGTGGTTGCGGTGGTTGGGGCCTTGGATGTTTCTCCGTAGGGGTTTTACCATGTCAAAACATCGGTGTGTTGATATTTGATCTAGTTTTGTGAGTGGTTACTTAAGGTATTCTTCGTCTGATGTAATACTTGTGTTTTTAAACATGATATCAGAGCATGTTTGAAGACCTACTCTCATTGTAGATCGAGATCGTGAAGCTAATTTGCCTCATCTCTAGTTTCTTCCACTTACATACACTTATGGGTTGAGAGGACTATTCCATTGCATCTAAAGCACTCATTTCAGACATGAATGCTTTTCGTTTCACTCAAAAAGGTTTATGTTTTCCCAAGATACAACCATTTCAGTCAGATACAATGGTATAAAGCCTGAATATGCCCTTTTTAAATTTTTGCAGACTATTATTTCGGTTTTATTTCAGTTTTATATTGTTTGTTTCCGGGTTGCTACTCTTCTAGATTTGCATTTTCTATTTTCCCCGTGCCCTATGCAATCTCAACAAATTAGAAACAGATAGGAAAAGGTTCATTTTTCGGGTAAGCTAATTGAGATCTAACCCTTGTTGTCATCAAGAAGTGAAAATAAATTTCTTGTGTGAAAAGAGTTTTTTATGAGCACGCTCTCCAAGGCCATCTTCATCAACAATAGTAATCCTCCTGCTAAACACTACAATATGTTTTGCTGGCCCACTTGGTTAAAAGTTGCCTTATTAAGAGGTCTTGAGTTCAAGTCTCTCTTTTTGTTATGTTTTTTGAAAAAGTTCATGCTCCATTGTAAAGTTTACTTCACTTCAAGTATAAAAGTGAATCATTATAAGTAGTTTTAATATTTTATTTTAAATTTATTTATTTAGCACGCAACTTTCTTTTATAAAGTAACTTCATTGTAAAAGTGGTCCCCACTTCTTTTTATAAAAGTGGGTCACTTCATAAAGCAACTTATTTGTAAAAGTAAGGTTATTTGGAGGGGTATCACCACCACGTGGTTCTTTGGTTACCATTTATGCATTTTTTTAAAAGGGCATAACTTTCACATCCGAAGTCTTTTTTTAGTGTTGTTTTTGTTTTTAAACCTCCTAACTTTTTGAGAGATTTCCATCCAAATCATCAGTTTCAGTTTTTAAATCCATATTATCTGCATATTTAATATGGCTTCTTCCAATAATATTTTTCTTACCAGCACCAACTACTTCCAATGGAAATCTCATATGGATGATTTATTAAGAAGTAAAGGCTTTTACCAGATTTCCTTGGGAAAGGAAAAACAACCCACTAATGCTGATAAGAAATTCAAATGGGCTAATAGGAGTGATGAAGCACATGGACTGATCATAATGTCCATCTCTCCTGATTTAAGGTTCCACCTTCAAGAAATTGATGACCCCGATGAAGCTTGGGAAAATATTGAATCTATGTTTGGTAAACACAATATTATTCGAGCATGTCAATTAGAAAATAAAATACTAACTTTAATTCAAAATGATTTTTCTTGCATTGAATATTATTTATATAAGTTTAAAAAACTCAGAATTTATGTGAAGAATGTGAGATAAAGTTGGAGGAAGAGTGTTGCATCTATATTATTCTTTTTAAGCTAGGTAGTGCATATTATGTGTTTGTATATACCTTTTATGCCATGAGAGAGGCTCTAGGGAAATCTTATGAAAAACCCACTCTTGAGTCCTTTTTTGATGCTTTGGTTAGAGAGAAAGATAAGCTTGTACAACTTGGAGTGATCAGCACTACAGGTACCTCCAACAAATCCTTAGTTTCCCAATAGAAAGATACACCCAAGAATCCCAAGAAGCAACATCCTCACCACAAAAACAAGCAACATAAGGTTCCCAAACCCACTCAAGCAGCTTCAGCTCCTAATGGTGACAAATGAGCAAAATCTAAAAATAAGAAAACTAACATACATTGAAACTTTTGTGATAAATATGGTCATGATGAGTCCAAATGTTTCAAGAAGATGGAAACTTTAGAAGAAGCGATGAAGAACAACAACATCAGTATTGATTCTACTTCTTCTTCTCATGGACATGCACTTTTTTCTTTTGGTTTCTCCTTCAATGCAACTTCTACTTCTTCTTCTTATGAGTGGCTTATTGATTCTGGAGCATATTATCATATCGCTAAGGATAACGACATATTTTATTCTGTAAATGAATGTAACACCAAAAAAATATTTGTTGGTGATGATATATCTAGGATACCCTGAGACACCTTCTGGGTTACCAATCCATTTTAGATTGTGCTTGATTTTGAAAATTTTTCCATATTTTCAGAGATTTCTGCACTGTACCCATTGACAGTCTGCGGAAAGTCTGTGTTTCCTCATCCTGCATATATAGTCCAGTGCGTAAAGTACACAGTCTGCGCTTAGCTAGACTGCGGAAACCTTACAGGCCCGCACTGTGTCCAAGGCTTGCCTGCGGAAAGTTTTTGAAAAGTTTTTGATTTCAAGTTTTGATTTGTCCAATAGCTCAGTAGGATTGATTTAGGTCTTTTTGAC